>PNEQ01127813.1:0-24645 GCA_003012365.1 Medauroidea extradentata
GTGATGATCTATGCTTTCTGTTAAAATCACTGCTTTATTAGCTATACAGACTGACAGCCTGTAGAACATAAAGACATACACCATCAAGACGGGGTATCTGTGAGATGTGGACTCCTCCCACAGTTATTGTTTATTGTTTTCTTTTTGTCTTTGTCATCATCACTACTTTATTTATTACGTCTTTGAAAATTAACTTCACTTACTTACAGAAAGATAAATATTTACATTTTTAAATGATTGTGTTTGTACCAGAAATGTCATCAGTTTTGTTTATTTATTCTGGCAAAATATTTGTATTTTTGTGTGAATTTAATTGTAACTGTTAATGTAAACTTTTTATATTGGCCACAAGCATAGACAAATAATGTATTTTTCTCATGGAGGTAATTTATTGCAAATCTGATATGTTTACGTTTTTATTTCAAGTTCAGTCACTTATGTTTTTTGTTCTATGGAGGAATCAACAGAAAGAAAAATAAAAAGTAAAAAGTTTTGTTAAAATGGAACATGAGAGTTGGTATAATTAATTTCTTGTAAATCATGAAGATTTCATTGCTAATGCTGAATAGGTGAGCTTTGAAAAGGTAAAATGATGACAATGGTACCTAGTAGTTATAAGTGCATTTATTTAACTGGTGGATACTAAATTGCTACTACCCATGATGTGTGATCCACACTTAATAATTACCCTTGGCTTACCCTCATTCTGTGGTGTTAAACTAAAAATAACGAAATAACTCATTGCTCTCTAGCCGGAGGAAATTAATTTGTAAACGCCACAATATATATATATATATATATATATATATGCGCATATACGCGCAACCAGCACATTAACGATTCTAGTGAAAAGTTTTCATTATACTCAGCTGTGTGCACTGAAAGAAAAGTATTGTTGTAGGCAGCATACTTATGTTACATGTTACAATAAGGACAACAGTCCAGGATGTTTGTCGGTACTACCTGCGCTGTTCCTACAATAACCTGTTCTGTAGAAGAAACAATATTTTCTGTAAAGTAAATATAGCGCTTTACTCCTTTTATAGAACAGATTGTTACTTCTACAGAACAGATTGTCATAGGAACAATCAAGATAGTAACGGCAGCCCAACTGGACTGTTGTCACTATTGTAACAGAAGCATGGTGCCTACAACAATACTATTCTTTCAGTGTAAGCACATGCCAGATTTTTGGCAGCACGTTTACTGACGTAACATTCTTTGCTTGCTTAAATAATGACTGTACACGAAATGTGAAATATGGCCGCACAAGATTACTTTCAGAGAGCAAAACACAGCAAATTGTCGCCCATATGAAAGATACCAAACAGTAGCACCGCATTTAATTTTAATTTTTTACTTTTACTCGAAAATCACGAGGCCTTGGCAGAAGTACACGGGAGAAAGAGAAAGGAAGCCAGCCAGACTATTACAATTATATTCATAGTACAAATATTACAATAACAGGTGTTCATGGAAGTATGTTACAAATTTTGCGAGATGATCCCTTGTAGAAATGAGGTAAAGTTTACTACATATAGTGCAAGATTTTGGTTGGCGCAAATTTTAAGGGCACCGCCTACTACAGGCTTAAAAGGTGTTGCAGTGCGTTTGTAAAACTTTTTTATTACGAAACTATTCCACATGCGCCCATTGTGCTATTGTACGAAAAAAAAAAACACTTCGTACAAACTCGAAATGTCATTGTTGAGACACCGTGCTAATTAAAAACACAGTTTCTAAGCCTTCCAACATGGCTAAAAACGGTTGTTTCAGACTTCAGTAATACAATATGTACTAACCGGATGTAAGTGAAACTCAGATCGAGAAGGGCACTGAACTTTTCTGCAGAATCTATACCAATAAAGTTGAATAGTCACCGCTTATAAGAAGTCATATTGTATAAATGGATGGGCCGGAACTTGGCGCATTGTGGCGAATCAGCTTTGGATATGCGCTTCAAGGTCGCCCTTACAGCTCCGTCGTTTTTGAGGCTCTAACACACGAGTAGGTGGCACCCTTAAGAGAGAAATACGCGACTGAAAATTGACATAGAAAAGCAACATTTATTAAAATAACCAAAAGCATTTAGAAATAAATATTGATATCCCAGGTGAGTTTAATAGTAACAAGATCTGATTGTGCGAAAACTTGTTTCAAATACCTTTCACGTTGCTTATAAATCACAATAGCTACAAATTCAGGAAGTTGCAGAAAGGTCACATCTCACAAAGACCAAATTATCCGAAGAGAGAAATAACTGAATTTCAAGAACACATTACACATTAGCCAGTAATAATTGTTTGTGCACCTATGTATAGTAAGAATATGTTACTACCAATACAATGGCAGAGTAAAGTTCAATATGTGCTGGTATATATTTAAATTTACATAATGTACATGAATCCTTTCTGCAATGCTGGTCTATACTTATGCCCTTTCTGCAAAGTTTTCGTTGTACATTTATTATTTTCTGCTATATTCACGATGTTTAGTCAAGAATACATCAAACAGTAATATGTATATTACGCTACTGTCAATATTTACTTATACTGTGACCAAAATGTTTGACAAATTATGTACAGTTTGCTTTCTGTAATATGCAGGCTGTGCATATGTCCTTTATGCTAAGTATAGGCTATACGTAAACCCTTTTAGCATAGTCATGCGTGATATAATTTATAAATTTATTATTTATAAAAATTACGTTTGTTAAGGAAGACATTACCAATAACAACTAGGTTACATTCCGGTTAACATTAAATTATTCTGGGACAAAATGTTGGACAATATAGGCCTACAAATATAAAGCTTTTAGGAGATGATACAAGTTAAGATTATAATCATTTTATTCTACAGATGTAATACGTACATGAAAATAAAACAATATGATCAGTTAGTTTAAAAGTAATGTATAAAGATTTTATAAGAACACAAACAAAACAAATACAATAATGCAGCCACCGAGTCCAACAGCTACATGAAGTGTTTCCAGTACTCCAAACCACAACCATTATAAACTCACAATGTTCAACCAGATACAGTCTTTGCATTATTCCAGATCACCATCATCCTGTTCTTGTAATGTTGTAGGCCATGTAAATATTTGACTGTAAAACTCTATGTAACCTGCAGGAATTAGATGGGATAGTTTCTTCAGATCATTGACTTTTATGATAATAGGTACTGCAACACTAGGATAAGTTTTCTCGCATGTAAGATCTGGGGGAGTAACAAAACAACAGAGACTGAACGTATGTGTAACCAATCCATCAATGTATTAATTGATAATACTTTTCCTTTTGTATTAGACCTGTACGCTATCTGCTTATACTTTGAGAGTTGGAAGAAAACTTGTTTACCCTTGAGCACTCCTCTTCCGGACGTTTGTTCAGAACGACTCATCCTCTTGTATTTATTTGGCCACCATTTCTTTAAGGCAAGAACGTCGTCAGTTGTCATCTCTTTAATGCTGAAACGACCTGTTACACTTATTTTCATAGGCTCACAGGACTCCTCTACAGTGTATATTCTGTCACACCTTCGTACCAAACGCTTGATGGAGCAAAAATCGCGATCGCAGGGCAGCAAAGAATGTCCGCGAACCGGATAATACTGAATGATAGTCTGAAACATGCCTAGTTCAACCATGTGGAGGAGAAACCGGACGACGGAGTGGTTCTTGTTCTGGCCTGCACACCCATTACCGAACAATATAAGATGTTTAACACCGTCATGCCGGTTGTTCCGAACATAATCCAAAAGAAAGCTACGTATATCGTCTGGAGTTTTCTTTGCATTACCCTCATGGCAAACAGAGAGAAGAATTCCCGGGTTTTCAGGTTATGCACACAGAATGTAAACTCCCACAACTGCCGCAAATAAAGAAAAATCTTGAACAAGGATGTTGGACAGTGGAAGGTTTTGCATACAATCAAAAGTTAAAGAAATAATATCATTGGACAATTTAAGACTTAAATTAAAATCAATCCCCACTCACAGGATACTAAATTTCAAATCGATCAGACCAATAGAATTGCTCACATTCACTTATTAAGAAAAAAAACTAGAAAAGAGTTGATGATCTTTAAACGGCTCAACAGTTTTTCTTGAATCACAGCTGAGAACACTCTCGATCAAGTCATCTTTTAAACAAAATAAAAAAATAAAAATCGGTTCATTTGTTTAGTAGGAGATACGATGCCACAGACAGACACACAGATACACAGACAGACACGTCAAACTCATAAAACCCCTCTTTTTGCGTCGGGGGTTAAAATGGGGATGCTCTAACCTCCTGTGTATCATGTTACCTACTTATTAGTCTCCGCATTTACTACGCACATTTTATATTATACTGTTCACTTGAAGGCGTTGAAACAAGGCGACCTTTCTTATTCATAAGGGCTTCCTATTAAAAGATATGACACTCAATAGCCAAAAAATGCAATGCTAAAATATTCTACGCCGGAAAAAAAAATGCTTGACCAACAGGGCTTTGTAGGAAGTGACTGCATTCACCAACCAGATATATTCCCTTGCTCTCCAGCAGCTTGTTACCCTAGGGTGTTCAACAAGAAAGGCTCCATTGCTTGTGAGCCAGAGCGCCGAGATACACTCCGCTGCACATCACACTCGGATGCTTCTTGGGAGCTTCTCTACTTTGCAGTCTTTCATAGCGAACACGGGGATAAAGAGACGGACTGCTCTTCTCCCGCACACTTTCATTTTCCTGCCTTGAATAGTGAGTCCAAAGATAAATGTTTGTAAATGTGAGCATACTGCACGTCCTCTTACCAGTAATGCCGCAAACAGTAACACACACAAGAATATAATATGATTACGTATGTTAAATTGAACTGTTTTTCAAAGAGTACAAGTATGCCTACACTTAAAAACCATTACTAATAATTTTTTTTTCAGTTTACAACTTGTTATATGAGGGATGAAAAATATACTCGCTATCCCACAAATCAAATAGCATTACATTTTGTTTTAAATTCAATTTGTAATAAAGTAAATCAACTTAGTGTTGAAAAAAGTATGTAAAGTTATGCAACTAAAATGACGCAGTAAGAAAATATTGGCAAGGCAATTACGTGTATTACTTTTACCTCGATTTCTTTTAAATAATTTTCATAAATTATTCAATGCCAAGAAAACAGGCTGCAAAGATAAATGTATTCCATATTTGGAGAGGTTGTAGTATGGACCAAAACAAGATGAAAACGTCCAGTAAACACGAGGTCCAAACGCATACCTGAAGAGTAATGAACATATATACAACTGCGTGTGAATTTTCAGCTGCCCACACATGTTCGTTATTGATATTGACAATTCCATTTCGCATGAAACCAGACTCATTTGTGAACAGTATCTTTGTTGTGAAATTTGGATCATCAGCACATATTTTCAACAGGAGATCTGTAGTCTGGCATGAGGTCTTGTGATCGAATGGCTTGAATACGCTGTACATGATACGGGTGTAGTAACTGTTCATACAGGATCGCCCAAACAAATGGATGACGAACCACGACAGTTGCTACAATTCTACGTCCCATGCAGGACACGGGCTCGTCAGTTGCTTCCATTTTCTAGACCATAACAGAAGATTATGTCAGTCATTGCCCGTGTGGAGTAATATACGTCCATTGTGCTGGTAAGATCAACAAAAAATAGCAACGTACACTCGTGTCAAACGAATTTCATTGAATCATACGCTCGTTGAAACATCGCACAGTGAGTAACGTAATATTAATTGATAGAAATTAACTAAACGATGCAATTAAAAATCCCAGTTGTAATTTCCAGTCTGTGTTGAAATGGATCAAACATGTGCATGTGATTCAAGAAACTGTTTTTCTGGTTCGAAAGTTCTTCAATATCTAGTTCTCAAAGTTCCTTATTGGTCATAAATCTCTTATTTTATCTAACGTAAGTTTTTCTATAACGGGGAGCAGACTTTCATACAATATTACAAGAAAGCTGTTCTTGTCTTCTAAAATTTGGCTAAAATATAGAGGTTCTTATGGCACTGGCGTATCATTGAACTATATCGGTGACAAAATTAAGAATTTGGTTTAATGCTTTTTTAGAAGTGGCACAAATAATTCATAAAATATATGATGCTATAAGCTACCAGAGAAGTGGGCGCTAACGAGCTTATTGATTCTCGTAAAGATGCAACGAAAGCAGGGAGGGGAGAGGGGGGATTTGGACACGTGGGGTGACAAGTGACCCCGCTTACGGTATTTGTGATGTCATGTTGTTTATGATGCAATGTGGAAATATGTATCACTATCAATATTTCAAGTTTGTCTTCCTATGCGTGCCACAGAGAGAATCAGTCTATTTGTTATGGAATTCTCGCTCAGATACAGTGGTCCCGCCACTGCCCAGTCATCGAATTTTTTTAGTAACTGACTCCACGTTATTTGTGAAACACAAAACCTTGTAGTTTAATTATGTTACGTCTCTTATACAAATGAGCGGGAAAAAGTGAAATGTTAGTTTATTTTTACAAACTGGAACTTACACATAATTTAGGAACACATTTCGTTAAGTTGAATCTCATCAGTTTGAAGAGAAAAAGTATATATATATATATATATATATATATATATATATATATATATATATATATAAACACGTATATCACGTGTAAGTGCTATCAATTCCAACCTTAACTGTAGTGCAATTTTATTTTAAATTCTGATTATATGTGCCGAACAAATTGATTTTTCCACACACACACGGATATATATATATATATATATATTATATATACATATATGTCTACAGATATACATATTTTTGGTCGTCGCCCGAATCATAGATTCAATTAAAGTTTTTGTTAGAAAAACAGCATCCCGTCAAAAGGTATCTTTTTACAAATTGGGATTGCGTAGCAAAAAATAGGGCGTATCTGATGAATCCTAGTAGGCCTACATGTTTGACGGTTGGCATAAAAGCTGTTCACAATTATTTCTTAAAGGAATATTATATAATATTACAAACTGATTGGTGGACGTAATGATGAAACAGCTTTGACTCTAAAAAAGCAATTACATCGCTTGGTGATTCATTAAATTATTTAATAATATTTGTGACGATTCTTTCACTATGGTGAAATATTACTGTCTGAACAGTATACGTTTAAACAGGCGATCGGTTTGGGATGTTTTCATTTCTAACAATTCTGGCATGAGCACTGAGATATTATCGATATACCAACTTCTTTTGTTTTGCAATTATTTTGATCAATGGTTCGAAGTATAATTATCAATTTATTTACGTACGGCACTCCTAAAACACAATATTTTAATATACTTGAAGTTATGGACACATTTTACGACGAGTACATTGCTGGGAGTCTAAGCTAAATTCAAGCTACCCTCGTAAACCATGACTGGGAAGTGAGTGTATATTTGTGACCAGTAATACTTCCGCGGGGTCAAACCTCTTGTCTTCCACCTAGGCGATCCGGGTTCGCATGTAGGAAATGTGGTGGATGTTGATGGCCGGTGGGTTTTCTCATGTAACCCCCCCCCCCCCCGGGGGCCAATGTCATTCCATCGCTGCTCCACCCTCATCTCATCCATTCCTCGGGGCTGGGAAGGGCGACAGGCATGTCTCGCTAGTCGAGCAGCCGGTCCAACCTTCACTCCGACCTTCTTTCATGCACAGTGACACTGAACGAGGGCGGGAACAGGTGTTGGATTTTTACTTATGACCTTTTTCACTAATGAACTAAAGATATGAATCACGTGTTTGAGAAAACAAAATGGACGAGCTTTTTCTGTTTATCTGCTGGTAGTTAAAACATCTTAAACTAACAAAGTTATATTTAATTGTTGTAATACCTCTCCGTTAGTATTACAACGATCCAAAACGAATTCCTTTCTCTTTCAAATTAGGAACGCTAGAAGAATTGTACTGTCGTCTGTGCATTTACGCTAAATATTTGAATGTTAGAGTAACGAGGAAAAAACCCAATCGTCCTTGTGTTCACATAGTATACCCGTCTTTATCCGCCTTCCTTTTTCCTCATAATCCCTGGTTGCCAAACCACAACAGAGACCGGAACGGGAAATCGGTAAACGCCGGTTTTCGCCTCGTTTCCTGCCGAGTCGCAGTTTGCTTCCGGCAAGAGTGTTTTCACAGCGGAACCTGCAAAAAATATCACGATAAATACTTAGTACATGGTCTCGGACGTATGTGCAGGGTGTTCAAAATTTCAATGTCCAAATTGATAGGGGTGAAGGAGACAAATACAAATATATTTCACCAGATAGCCATATGTCAGAAACAAATAGTTTAGGAGTAATGAGTATTCAGAGTTATCGGATGTGATTGAGAATACGCCAATGGTAACTGCTTACAGTACTTTTTTTCGATCAATGTTACAATAATGTTCAAAACGAGCACCACTAACCTCAATGCAGAGCACCCCATGTTGATACTGCAACTGTGTTGCTATTGCAACTGTCATGTAGGCTAGTGCTACAAACAAGATTCCTGAGAGGGCCTATGCTTGAAAACACAGCTCGAGCGTTCGTGTACGAGCTGTTTCGAATGGTCAGATTCCCATACGAACTGGCCTAGTTGAAAAGAGGTATGCTCCACTGTCTCGAACTCGTATACGGAATAAGCGTACGAAGTGAGCACCGTTGGCCGATAAGATGGCGGCTATTCGAATGTCTAACTCGACTTACAAAATATGAGATTCTGTGACAACTAGGAGATTTAAAATGTTAATTAGCATAATAGAAGAATCGTAATATTAGCAGAAACAATCTCAGAGTGATTAACTCGACCAAACACAAAAGGAAATGACATAGTAATTGAAAAAAACAGGAATTTCCACATTATATACAGTAAACATAATTTTTTCGGGAACTGTTTCGTATGGGTTTCATAGTGCAACGGATGAGTGCTTGCTCTCCACCAAAATTTTTCGGGTTCGAAACTCCGACGCAGATGAAATTTTTTATTTCGATTAATAAATTAATAACTCCACGCTAAAAAAATATCTCTACGAAACATTAATTTATTTTACGTGATTTTCTTTTTTAGATGCATTTGAAAGTAATCTTTATCTTCCGTTTGTAGAGACGAAGCAACTAATGTTGCAAATGTATAAACACACGAATTACGCCGCATAGACATTTAGCTTCGCTTCTCCGGTAAATTACATTAATTAATTTTATACCAAAATGCAATTTTTAAAGAAATAACATATATTTAAAAATAATGAGTTACTTTTTTCTGTTAGATGGGTTAAATAAAGAACACTGTTAGAATAAGGCAAACGAAACGAAAGTTTCAAGAAACTAACGCTTAAGTTACATAGTTATAAACAAAAGTAAAGCAGTTATACTAATGATTGCACAGTGTGGCAGTTTAACTAATTTAGAGCAAAAGTATTTGAATCTTATGTAAGAGGCCAAATACCTACTGTTAACACGTAGAACTTCATTGTTCCAGTATTTTACTGAAATAAAATGAACCGCCCACATTAATTGTAACAGCTGACGTAATTACAAAATATTACGAGAACTTCATTCTCTGGTTTGTGTATAATAAGCAAAGAAAATAACAAAAATGTTTGGTACTTTACAATTTTTCATGACATTACTGCTTGTTGAACTTTTATGTGATTCAACAGCGAATTTTTAAATTTTATGTTGCACAGTTCAAACTGTTCACAGACGAACAACAAAAAGTATATGAACACACAAACAATGAAAATAAATAAATAAAACCTCGGTATGTAGATACAGCAATGGAATCTAGCACACGGTTATCTTTTCCTACGATCAATTACTCACTCTTATTATAATGTTTTTCTTTTTTACTATGGTGTCTGTATTTTAGTGCATTTTTGTTAATAATTTACAGAGATTTTTGAAAAGGCACAAATTTGTATGTTTCAGTCAATTACAAAAATTTACGGCTCGTAATATGCAGTGTCAGTGGCTTTAGTTAAAAAATGTTAGTATAGTAATTTTAAAGTATATTGTTCAGAATTAATAAATGCTGTATTATTTAGTGGTTAAGAATGTGAATTTTTGTAAAATAAACATACTATGTCAAATAAGCTTAGTTAAATTATTAACACTTAACTTAATTGGAGGCGAGTTTCTATTTAAACACTGTCGAGAAATTAAAAAAAATATATATATGTACATAAATATATACAAATAAGTGTTGAAATCTTGCTCCATATGCGAAATCCCCTATTCGGCCGCCTACCACCACATTCGTTATACGAATTTCGTGTACGAGGACGGCAGAATGTTCAAGCATACTGTTACAAAATGTTTTATTTTGTAAGTTGTTATTATATTAGGGGTTCATAAGTTATTATTAGTTTGGGGGGTTTCACTATGATGGTAGTTACACTGCGGGTTTATTTAGATATTATTTAGGGCTAAATAACATTAAGACAGTTATGGTTAAACATACAATGGCAGGTTCTCTGAATACAAAATAGGTTACAAAGTGTTCTATTTATTTAGGAGGGGAGCGCAATATTACTGATAATGAAAGTATTATATTAAGTTGAGAGTTGCTGCCACATAACTAGATCTGACGACCTTACCGAAAGCTGGATTGATGAGGAGACGGCATCGACGAACGAGCACGCACCCGCCGGGGCTCGATCCCGAGTCCCCGGCGGAGAACCGCACTGCTGTTGATCTGATGAGTGCTGGTGGACGACCGCTCGACGACAGACGACAGACAAACCTCGTTTGCTTGGTAACAGCGCCATATATCGGCGTGCTTGTACTCAATATTGTGCAACCACGAGGGGAGGGCGGAGGTGAGTTGCTGTCTTCCGTGGTTTCCCAACGCTGACCTGATTGCCACTCGGATGTCTTGCTGTCCGGCTTGCCAAGCAATATTGCAACAATACCAACAGCGCGTTTCGAGCGGGGAGGGCGATTCGCATACGAACAAAGACTCGAGCATAGGCCCTCTGGACCTCACATCATTCCACTTCTCACTGTGGGACTACATTAAGATCGACGTGCCTTTGTCGACTCGGAGGCGCCGGTAGGTGCACGAATAGCGGGCACATACACACACAGCACAACAACCCCATAAGCGAACACGGGCCAACCTGCAACATCGACACCGGCTATTCGCGGAGGTTAAGGGTGCGGTTCACCTCAGTTTTCAACGTCTTTTTTCTTATTTAGACGTAAATTGTGACTAAATCTTACTATTCGAAAATTGTTGTATCTCTCATACTTTTTGCGTAATGAATCGTAAACGTCAAAATTTGCCCTTTACTGTTTTATGTACACCACTAAAACCAACTGATTAACCAAACCGAAGAAATTCACAGTGTATAACAATGTTGTAGTCTATGATTTGACATATATAAAAACAAAAGTAAATACATTTTTGTATCTTTAAAAAACATTTGAAATTTGAAATTCTCATTTCAAAATTCAGCATTTACAAAAAAATTTTATTTTTTGTTTTTATATGTGACATTTCATAACCTACAACATTGTTATACACTGTGAATTTCTTCGGTTTTGTAAGTCAGTTGGTTTTAATGGCGTACATAAAACCGTAAAATGCAAATTTTGACGTTTACGACTCATTACGCGAAAACTATGAGAGATACAACAATTTTCGAAGAGGAAGATTTAGTCACAATTTATGTCTAAAATAAGAAAAACAATTTCTGGTACAAATATAAAAATAAAAAAAAAACGTTGTAAACTTAGGTGAGCCGCACCCTTAATGTTGCTCATTTTGAATGTTTATTGTGAAATTGCTCAATAAATGAAGTACCGTAAACAATTACTATTGACCTGAAAAATTCGCGTTTTCTTTTAGGCGCAAGCTGTAATTTCAGCAATTGAGGTCTGAACCACGTTCACAACTGGCCGTTGACTTACTCGACACTTCCTGGAAATAGCTGCGCCAATAATAAAACTGTAACTGAACACAGGCCCATTTGACTGTGTCAGCGAGCAAAAGCTACTATCAGATTCAGTACACATATATTCTTGGAGACTAGCCTACAGGTCAGTGAACCTGCGAATTTTCCGGACTCTTAACAATTACCGACGTCGTCTTCTGAATCACACCCGTTACCCCTGAATACCAATTACTAGAGCCACGATTTTGTCGTGAAATGATTTTTGCAACATTGTGTTTCAGTGTCTCGCGTGCACCTCGGCAGCTCTGCTTCACGGTTATTGGCAGCGTGTCTTTGCTCAGACACGTCCCTCATTTGACTGCACCAATAACCACGAGGGTATTGTGACACAATACGTCTGTGATTTGTCAGTAGAACCTCAAGACAAGTGACAGTTAAAACGTCCAATCTCTGGCCATGAAACAGAGTTGGAGTTGTGGATGTGAACATAAGGCATGGAAACCAATTGGTGCAAAAATCTTTTCGCCATAAAATCGTGGCTCTACCCATTACTCTATGAACTATTTGTTCCCGACACATTAGTTACCTGGCGAAATATATTTGTATTAGTCTCCTTTATCTTCCCTATCAGTTTGGGCATTGCATTTTTGAACGTCCTGTAGTTTCAGGAGCAAGCACTGCGCGCGTCAGCCTGAAGATATTTACTGTAACATGCTGCTTCTGCCAGAGATATAACGACAGTGAAAGTCAATCATAACATTGTGGACGACAGCGAAGCTCCAAAAATAATTTATACCCTTACCCCTTCAAAAAAAACGCTTATACAAGCCCGTACTAGCTACGTAATTCGTTTAATTTTAGGAGGATTTGAAGTAAGGCAATTTAGGAATTTAGTATTCAATATATACTAGCGAGATCGAATTTCTCTTATAACCTTACATTTTAACAAAATATTTTCCTCGAGAAAAAATAATAAAATATTTATATAAAATCGTTTTATTTGGAAATAATTTCTCAACACACAGAAGTGAGATTATGACAAATAATCAACTAAAGCTTCTCCAAATATAACAATTGCATATCTCCGTAGTATATGGCAATAGGGACTGGAATGGTTGCTAGGTGAAAGATAGTTAACATTTTTGCTTTCTATTTTTATTAAGAAATTAAATGTGGGAACATTATTTTAAAAGTTATTTTGAATATGACTCTGGTTTGAATTTAATTATTATTATATTCGAAAAAAAAGATTGTTGTAACACAGTAATTTATCGAAATGTGTATGCAGTTGTAGTTAATAAAACATATCTTCGGCCAGGTAAAATAATGTAAACTGATTAGTGAACTTAATAACATTTGATTTTCTACGTAAATGCTCTGCTTGTTTTTACCAAAATCAGATACGTTTATTTGAAATAACCGTAAACGATAAGTAAATAACAGTATTTTTCAGTAACAAATAGCTAGAGACAGGAAAAATTCACGTGTTCACAGACTTGTAGGCTAGCCTCCAAGAACATATGTGTTCTCTAGCAGACAGCGGCTGTTCATTAGCTGCTCGATGACGCAGTGAAATTGGCCTACGTTTAGTTACAGTGCTATTATTGGTTCAACGACTTCCAAGAGTTGTCAAATAAGTAAACGGCCAATTGTGAAAAGGGCAAGAACTTATATTTGCTGGAATTCTAGTATGTACCTAAATGAAATCGCGAATTTTTCAGGTCCCTACAAATAGCATTTGTTATTAATTATATATATTAGCAATAATGCAAGTTCTAATAATAATAATTATGAAAAATATTTCTAAACGTAGGGTAGTGACACGACGTCGCTTTGAGAAGACTAACGTGGAAATAAAGGGGAATACAGAGGAACCACGAGAAAACCCACTGCCGACACAGAAGGTCTTCCCGTTTCCCACGTGACAAATCTCGCGCGTGACTCGGTTTGAAATCGAATCTGGATCGCTTTCGTTCAATGTATTTGAGCAACACGATCACTGCAGTCACTTCTGTTTACTACTTAGCTTTCTAGGAAGCTTAACTCCTTCGCTTAGAAATGTGCAAAAGTTCCTCAATCGTTTTAACGTTAGCAAAATTTTTTGTTCAACTTGTATTAAATCACAGCGTATTTAACACATTATTCGAATAAGATAATATATTTGTAGTTATTTACATTAAGCAGAATAAAATTTAATCTGTTTTTTTAATGAGGAAAATTGTTACGTATTTCGTGATATGAGCATTGCTACGCACTAATAACAAAATAAAAGTTTTACAAGAATGACTATGTAAAACTAACACATTGTAAATTTTCATGTTCTCAGTTTCAGTAACGAAGTATTTAGTTAGTACTGAATTGCATAATGACAAATGAAGTTGTTTACAATATTGGACGTACACCATTGCCATACAATTTTCGTCCCAGAAATCCACACAAGAGAAGAGGGAAAATTACAACTAAACAAACGACAGAAACAAGTAACCCAGGACTGGTTTGGCTCTAGTCACTACCTATATAAAAATAAACCATGGAAATTCAACAAGGAATTAAGTCAGGCCGCAAGAGTAAAAAATTAATCAATTACTCTTGCGGCCTGACTTAATTCCTTGTTGAATTTCCATGGTTTATTTTTATATATGTGGTGACTAGAGCCAAACCAGTCCTGGCTTACTTGTTTCTATCGTTTGTTTAATTGTAATTTTCCCTCTTCTCTTTTGTGGATTTCTGGGACGAAAATTGTATGGCAATGGCGTACGTCCAATATTGTAAACAACTTCATACACTCCCATTGCATAAAACATTCAAAGACATAATAATGACAAATCACGGCAATAAATACAGTATCTTACGAGGAAGATATCCAGGACCATAATATAGCACCCCGAATGCAGATTTATTACTGGGAGCCCGTAGACACCTGCTTACCTCGAATAATGACATGGAATGAGGTCCTACACTGGAATTAGAAGGCCGAAGAAAAAAAAGCGGGAGATCCCCGAGGAAATTCGCCGGCCAGCGACATCGTCCAGCATGATTCCCGCATGCGAAGATACAGCGATGGACCCCGCCGGGGATCTATCCTTCGCAGGAGACTAATGGTCTGACCACGCGGAAACCCTCTTCCCCCCTACTAATCAATGGTGTTCGCACAGTATTTTCATTTAAGATGATACGATATGATCATAAAGATATGATTATACGTTACATTTTGTGGTTAGCATGTTATTAACATCGTATAGTCTTGTGCTCTATATCATCAAGTATTAAGGGCGCGGCTACTGCAATTTTCATCACCATATTTTTACTTTTTATTTGTACCAGATATTTTTTTTCTTATTTTGGACACAAAATGTGACTAAATTTGGCTCTTATGAAATTTTTTTTATCTGTCATAGTTTTCGCGTAATGGCTTGTTAAAAAAGTCATATTTTGCATGTTTCCGTTTTAACGTCTACACTAAAACCAACTGATGTACCTAACTCAAAAAAATCACAGTGGATAAAGACATTATAGGCTACAATGACGTGCTCATAAAATTAAAAAATAAAAATTATTTGAATTAAAAAAATGCCGAAACTAAAAATAAAAATTTAAAAAATTCAATAATTTTTTTTAAAGACAAATAATTTTTATTTTTTAATTTTATGAGCATGTCATTGTAGCCTGCGATGTCTTTATCGACTGTGATTTTTTTTAGTTTGGTATATCAGTTGGTTTTAGTGTAGTCGTTAAAGCGGAAACATGCAAAATATGACTTTAACAAGCCATTACGCGAAAACTATGACAGATTAATAAATTTCTAAGAGCCAAATTTAGTCACATTTTGTGTCTAAAATATGAAAAAATATCTGGTACAAATAAAAAATAAAATAATGATGATGAAAATTGCGGTAGACCGCGCCCTTAAGTACACTTTTCGGCTCCGACCGTCATGATTTCGGTTTTCCATGGTTTCCCGAAAACGCTCCAGGGCAAACGCTGGAACGGTTCCTCAACAAAGGCCAAGTCCGACCATTCTTCCTTCTCCCAACTCCTGTCATTGTACCGAGTTGTGTGGCATCGTATCTAATGACCTCTCTGTCGACGAGACGTAAAGTCCACTTACCGTACCATATTAGGTAGCAACATATTTACATTTCGATTTACAGTTTTAATTATTGTGTAAAAGGAACGGTCGCGTCACATCGCTGCAACCAGAGCTGATTTTAGCACCACAAATCAACTGTGGCATTTTTAGCTAGGCTGTTAAAATGTTTTCCCCTCGTTTCATTATTTTTCCAATGGCATGACCACAAACATAAACAAAACTGATGCAGTGATATCAGGAATTCAATTTTCATTTTCATCTGTGATTCCTTTTCACGGCGTGAAATTCTCACTAGCTAATGTTATTTAACTTTCTCTTTCACCAAGTTCAAGTTTAGAGTGAACGCTGAAGTCTTTCAAAACCAATAATTGATTTCGGAGTTTGGTGTGTATCTCTCGGTAGAACAGTAACTTTAACTTTTAAATCTGTTCCGTATGGTTTCGAAAAAAATCTACGATACAAGAGACTTTTATGCTAATTGTTTTTTCATGGGAATGTAAATCGTGAAATATCTCAACCATGCTTTAACTGGACTGATGTTCTAAATACGAACTAGTGGTTAAAACTGTGAGATATTAATACCTGGAATTTTCGTTAATCTGTTTCCGACTAAAGATTCTGGAGAATTCACTGGATCTCAGTTAAATAGGAAGGTAAAATTCACTGCGGATAAGAGATTAAGTGGAAATCACTTACAAGTCAGTAGCACTAGTCACCGAAACAACCAACACGGTTTCACTAACCTTAGTTGTTTATTTTAGACCGAAATGACTAGAACTTTACAAGTAGTATCCAGTGGCAACATCAATAACTAAATCAGTCAACAAAGAGGTCACGTTTTCGGATGAATGGCTAGAAATTTACTTCAACGGCTGTAGTTAAGAACATCGTGGAGTACTCTCTCTCTCTTTTTTTTCTGAACACAAAATAACTCATTCATAATTAATTTGTTACTAGATTTCCGATGATTTAATTTTCGTTTGAAATTTCCTAGCAATTGTTTTTCGCTTGTCGTGGGTATTTGAAATATCAATGACACAATTCAAAATTACTCTACGATGACAATGAGTGGACTCCTGAACAAAAAAAAAAAAAAAAAAATTACTCCAGGCTATATACTGAAAGATATCAACCAATATACATAAATACACACACACACCTATATGTGTGTGTGTGTGTGTTGTGTGCATATATCTAATATCCGTGAATTAAAAATAAACATTAATTGTACCAAGAAACAAACATGTGGACGGTTACAAACACTACCAATAAATAATACCTAGTATTCACGACGTTTTAGGGCTTGGAATCCTTCCACATTGTAATGCAATGCACGATCGTAATAAAGATCTCACATATTCACACCGACGAAACGTAGCAACTATTCATCAGGTATATAAGAAATGCTTATCTTCAAACAGTAAAGAATACATTCTGAGTACAACAAACGAAATATGATCTAGTTTGAGAGACGTGTTACAGTTAACAGCGGACTAACTGAAGATTTTCTGTCTTACCCAGTCCCCTTCTGTACAAGGCAATCATGTAAGCAAAGAACAGTGTTACTAAAATTTTGTTTACAGAGGGTGGTTTTCTGCCTTAGCAGTGTTTCCTGTTTGTATTCCATGTACTTACGAAAAAGGGACTGGCTCCCAATTATGTTATTGAAATCCTTCCGACTTGTATTTCTGATGGAGAGAGAATATGATTCACTACTGAATGCTTATAGACATATAAAGGTTTGTATGTGTACAAGTGAATATTTAAATTGTAATGTATTTTTTATTCTAAAATACCAATGAGAAACTTTATATTTTGCTTTGGCTTAAACTTGCTTCATGCTGCCCAGTTTGATTTCAGGTTCTATAGTTGTGTGCTTTAAACTTGTATCCCATAAACGCACAAGTCGTGTTTATTTGAAAGGTTCCTTTACTATAGGCCTACTAAGAAAAGAAACATTAATTAAAAATAAAGTCAGTCAGCACTAAACTTACTACTGACCTATTGTACAGGCACTACATTATAAGTATTTTGTACAGAAAATGCCAAAGTATAAATGCAATTAGCACATGTGAAAATCACATCGCTGGAGGATGTTATTATATTATTATAACTTCACAGACTTTGTACGTGGCATTAACAACTGACGTACTGCTGTGTTTCTGTATTTGTTTAGTAGATGTAAACTACGTAAGACATATTTTATGGTTTTTTACCTGCTAATTTATTGACACAATAAGCAATACAATTTCATAAATATTTTCTATGTTTAGCTGTCAGGCTCACATTTATGCTAAAATATAATTCTCTTGACTGTTTAAGACTCGCGTAAGCTAGGCCTTATTGCAAACAATTTTTTAAATATTTTGTACGAATACAATAATTCCATAAACCTGGTGATGTGTGAGGGATTTTACGGCCCTTTATCAACGTGGTATTAAGCGCGTATGAGGGCGAAGTGAGGTGAAGACAACATGAACACAAAAGCCAAGACAGAGACGGCATTCGAACCTAGGATCTCTCTCGCCGTAAAACGGCGCCTAACAGACTTTGCTACGGAGATCGGCAATAAACTCGGTACAAGGGGGGAAATATGCTTGCGAAACGAAATGTTAAATAGTTTAGGTATTGTAGTTATGAACACGCATTTTTAAGCGTCTTTAATTTACGACGGAATTTGCTAAACACGTTAAATTATGTATGGGTATAAGAGTCTTAAATAATTGGACGGCGATTAGTGGATCGTTTAGGTGTTAATAGACGAACAACGAAAGTGTTGAGTGAAGGTGTACCAGTGTTTGACCCAGTTAAATGACGACACATAACACGGGTGAAGTGAAATGATTTATTTTGGCAGCGAGGTTTAAAGTACTGAGGGGTAATATGAAGGCTTACTATAAACGAATAGGCTATTGCCTCGAAAACCCACAAACGAATGGCATCGTCCGGCATGATTCCCACATGCAAAATTTCGGATTGACATCGTTGGGAATCTACCACGAAGAACTGTACTAGAACAGCGGAAATTCAAGTGTTACTTTGAAACCCAGTTATCAGTAAATTATTATTTTCCGCCATAATTCAGCATCATTACTTATGCAATTAAGATGTGTTCTTACCCCACGAGTAGCACTTTTCATTTATATAGCAAAACGACATTTTTACTTATACGATTGAAAAATTATCACACCGGTTTTAAACTATGGAAATACCTTCGGTATAAGTCACCAGTGTTTTACAATGCGTGTAACTAGAGGCACGAGTATTTCGCGTATTCATCTGGCAACAGCCCAGACTTCTCAGATCTATACGTGTACTGGCTGAAGCCGGCTAGCCGTACAAACGTGTAGCACGTGATATCCTCACGACTTATTTCCTTATTTATAACTGGCTTGCCATCGTCAAATGTGTGTTAAAACCGCTCTTGTCTGATCACAGAAGGAGTGAAGTATACGTTATTGACGTTCAACCTGATCTAGAATCAATACTCGAAGTAATCGTGCCTCTACGTATAACATGTTAACCTTAAAATGCGAGATTAATTTCATTATTTTTCAATACAAAACGACCGATTACGTCGTAAATATTGGTAAGATGTTATAAATATATGTGTTTCCTATAAAGGTCGTTTATTTTACTGGAGCGATAATGACAAAGTTTAAATATTTGTTTCTAAACAACCGAAAAATACAAAAACCCAGATAGAAAAAAAATTATAACTGGAATTGTGAAACCCCACCATTTCCTTATATCCCTACTCTTCGTCACATACCAGAGAATGCGGCGGCCAAGTAGTCAGACAATTCGCCTCCCACCAAGGCGATCCGGGTTTGATCCCGGCGGGCCGGTCTCCGGATTTTCGCATGTGGGAATCATGTCGGACGATGTCGCTGGTCAGCGGGTTTTCTCGGGTATCTCCCGTCTTTTCATGTAGGGCATCATTCCATAATGTCATACTTCAGGGTGTGTAGATAGATACCTTCGGCTCGGGCTTCCATTAACAAAATTGGCATTCGTGGTATTGTCCTTATACGGAATTTATTGATCTAGTTCAACAAACATTTATATTTACAAGTTGTAAACCAGTTTCACGTAGTTGGTTGTATTCTCTCGCCTCTCCGTGTGCGTGGTACTGTTACAGATTGGGGAAATTATCGTTGTATAATTTTAGGGGCAGCTTTGAATAACTGCAGGCTGGCTTGTTCATCGTGTGCACTTCATCCGGCTTCGAGAACACGCCCAGCTCACTCGCCGTTGATAAGAGAATTACTACTGAGCGGAGAGGAAATGCCAGCCAGTCAAATGGAACAAGGAACTCCAAATATCTTCGCCTAAGGCCGGGATAATGATGACTTCTCGTTCACGCATCACTTACCACTTTATCACGTTCACGTATACGTAATACGTGATCAATTGAGATTACGATCCTTATCGTAAACCGTAAGCAGACACTGAAAAATGTCGGGAAATCAGACTTCGAGTGTGATATTAGAGAGCTTTGAAATTAAAAGTTTCTCTAACAGCCTACAATGTGTATAATTATATTCGTAATCTTTGATGAAGGAATTATGTATTATAAAATCATTTATTCCAACGAAACTGTCATACCCAGACATGTTTATGGCAATTATAGGTTATATCGCAGGTTATATGCCAGGCCTAGTGAAAGTCTGATATTTTTTTTTTGTATTAAGTACCTATACTATTGTTTAGTGTCAAGTTTTACCTAGTAGAGAACTGGAAATGATGCAAAATATAACTGAGGTTTACAGAAAGTACCAACAATAAAATTATGTAAAATCATATTTAAATGGACTAATAAGTAGGGCTAGCAGAAGTCGTATTTCGTAAGATTTTTCAGTAGATTTAGTGCAGCCGCTAGTGTTAATATTCCTGCATTATTTTCAACATTAGCATGTATATAGGTCATTTATAATTTGTTTTAGGATACGTTGGGATGTTGTACATACAAATGACCTTGGCACATAACCACCAACTGTTTCCTTATTCCTACAATTTAATTCAATCTTTACACCCTAATAAATAAGTAGTTTGAAAACTGCAGGAACCTGCACACGGCAAATGGACAAAAAGTCATAATTTTACCAACGATTCTTGATCGTTATGCCGCCTAGATACAAATACAGTATTATAAAACAGGTTAATTATTATCTGGTCGTTACGTTAGAGTCTAAATAGTGCGTAAAATTCTTCACAATATAATACAAGCTGTTTTAAACTTCTAGATATAAACTTATGACGTACCAAGAAAATAACAAAACAACGAGAAAAAATCTCAAAATACGGTCAAATATAAAATGACACAGAAAAATACATTAATTCTTCCGAAATGTGGTTGGCTCAGTCGATCACGTGGTTTAAGTTCCCGTATAACTTTAACTTAAAAGCTTTACTTCGCCAAGCTTTTTGTTACGTGAAAGTGAACGTAAGTATAAAGTGACGCGATCGTGATAGGTCCCGTTCAAGTGTGTTTGTCAAGGCATTCCCTGCTTACGAGAAAGTTAAAGTAAACGTGAAGTGATCGTAATTTCGGTCTAACGCTGGTTAGGTAATGCTTGCCTTCCAACAGAATTTTGTAGCTTGTTGGGACCGCGGTGGCCGAATGGTCAGACCATTCGCCTCCCACCACGGTGATCCGGGTTCGATTCCCGTTCCCGGATTTTCGCATGTGGGAATCGTGCCGTACGATCCAGTCGGTCTGTGGGTTTCTTCGGGGATCTCCCATTCCCCCCACCCTTTCATTCTGGCGTTGCCCGGATACTCACATCATGTCATCCTCACCAGCGCTGAAGACCTCGATGTTAAGCGCTAACCAAAACCTCTCACTCACCCGTAGCTTCGTGAACTATTTCAGCAGCCTGTATTCGCACAGGGGCTTATATGACGTGAATATTTGTGTGCTTTTGAACGTAGTTTAGGGGCTACGTGACTATCGCCTGTCGCGTGATCCTCACAAGGGAGTGTCCGATTGTACCTTTGGGACCCGGTCCCGAGCCGAATTCATTAGAAATATAATTGTTTTAAATTCAAAAAATTATTCTACATACGACAACAGAAGAAGAAAAGTTATTGCTTTATAGTGAAGCGATGTAGTAAGACAGATCATGTAGCTAGATATTTCATGAAAGTTGCGTGGAATAGTCTCTGTCTCTGGTAATATTTCATCGGAGTTAAAGAACGTGCGTTCAAGCGAACGCAGCAAGGGCATGCAACCTTGAAATACGTGCCGTAATCCGCATTATCAACATACCTTTTCCGTTTTCCCTCCCTACTTACCATCCCCCTTCACCGATTTTGGTTATTCTTGTTTCTCTTCCGTGTACTCAGCGACATATTGTTTTTGCGTCTGCCTGCGCGAGTTGAATAGTTTTAATTTAGGGTAAATAGCGAAAATAGTCTAATTGCTACGTTGATGTGTATTTCTACGATAGCTATGGAACCGAAATATATTTTATTTTTGAGAAAATTCTATTAATGCAATGTGTAAGAGATGGACAGTGATATAATAATAAAATTACACTTTTTTTTTTGTGTAGAGCGCCCTTCAGGAAGACATTTTGGACTGCGTGGTTGGCAATCCACGAATCAGTACACGGCCTATTGCAACAAGACTAAATTCATCACAGTCTACAACATAACATCGCATAACGTAACTGTTTTATCAAATTAAATGTTTATCTGCTTTAATGATTCATTAGCAAATTTATTTAAATATTAAGGCTACTTACAATAAATTATTCACTCTCTACATACCAACTGACACGTTTGTAACATAAACAACAGAGTTTTTTTTGCGTCAATGCATGGGAAGCCAATTGGTGTAGCGACTAAGACGCACTCGTTCGGCTGTAGCGATTTACGTTCAATTATCAGTGGGGTTATTTGAATATGGGATTTTGTAAAATTTGCCATAAACGTCTGAGTTTAAATTGCATACTGCTTTTTCCTTGTCCACAGAATGCAACCGCTCTACCATACTATGCTACTTTCCTGCACTCCGTGAGCGTCACAAGTCTTAGAAGATAATAATGGACGACTTGAGGTACCCGCTCTCTGACGTCACTACGTCACGTGACAAAAGAGGGGAATGGATGAACTGTGGGAAACAGAAGCGCGCCAGCCATGCCTTTCACTGTGCCGTAAAGGAAACGGCGGGACAGGCATGTGATTATAGCAGGTAAAGCAAAATGGTACAGTATGTAAAAGTTCTTGTTTTGCAGAAGTAATAATATTTCACACATTTTCACGTGATCCTACGAGTTTTAAGCAATGGAAAGCGAAGGTTAGGCGGGACGATCGGTCATCTCCCATAACACCAGCGTTGCGCACGTGCTCAAAACTCTTAGTTGAAAGTGATTACCGAACAGTTCTCAGTGGTTTTAAATTTCATAAAAAATATGCTGTTACTAGTATATTTACTTATACATCTCCACGACAGTTCTAAACAACGTCGCCGAAAATTGAAGTATAAAAGTGATAAGTAAAATGCCTGCGCAATGTTATAAAAGCTGTAGCATTTTATTGTTTCACGTTTCATGTATCTATGAACTGTGTTTTAAAAGGCACATTTTACTAATTAATTAATACACGAGGACTTTCTTCAAGTTACCCATTCTTAGTTCAGATGTAGGAAAACATTTTATATTGAAATAATAATTCACTTCTTGAACACTAACCATAGACTTTAAATGCAAGCTCCTCGACAGTTGTTAGAAGTCTACGTACGTAGCAAACTTTCTAATGTGATACTTGTCTTACCTGTAAACCATAAACAATTGCAAGCACATTTTATGCCTAAATTAATTCTTTTTTTAAAATAAAATCAATGTAGGCGTACTTATTAAACGTAAATAAATGCTGTTAACTATTATACCTGAGGTATACTTTACCTGTCTATAACAAATAGGCCTACAGGTTACATTAATTCTTTGTACTGTAAAATATGACATACGTGGAGTAATGTTACGTACTCGTTGATATTGTTAGCCTACTGTACTTGAGGTGAAAAAACGTTTCCAAGAGAATGTAAGTACCCATACTAAAGCAAATACTTTGAACTGTTAAAATTATACAGAATTACAACATTTAGTATATAATCTATTTTCTACAAAATAAGAGATGTCAAAATAATAGACCTATGCTACAACTTTTCTTTAAACTACTGTAAAGTGAATTTATCTTCTATAATATAAACATGAATCGCAAAATGTGTTAGTAAGCGCATAACTCAACAACGCCTGGACCAATTTGGCCAATTCTTTTTTTTTTTTTTTTTTTTTTTTTTTTCGTTCGTTCGTTGAAGTTCAAAGATGGTTTTTACGGCGAGAAAAATTCGAATAATTGCCGGAAAAAAAACCTTTAAAAAAGTAGAGTCAATTTGAGCTTTATTGCTATTGTTGTTTAAACAATGTAGGTATGTTCCTGTGATCGAGACCTTAAGCATTCACTCAGGTATTGTATAAAGTTTGGGGTGTGGGAGGGGTGGGGTTACGGGTTCGTATCCCGTGCAAGACTTTGCGATGGGAATTACATGACATCATACAAGCGTATTGCGCGCGCTCTTTACACTGTTATTGAGTACGCTAGCTGTTAAATGCCGGGCAGCTGTTTTGCGGTGGAAGCCGCAGCCGGG
>PNEQ01127826.1:0-10394 GCA_003012365.1 Medauroidea extradentata
TGCGAGTGACTAGTAACCTTTCCATACACAGAGAACTTATGTAGATGTATTTTTTTCTCTTCTTTTGTGTAAATAGTAGTTACTTGTTCTGTTTGACATTTATTGTGGTAAATCATTGTAGACATAGGTTATTTTTGTATGTACAGTTGTAAATATACTAGGTAAGCTTTATTTTCTTTATTTTATCAAAGACCTCCATTCCCAAACGTACCTAGCCCGCAAGCTTGTAACAGTATGATAGTACCTATAGAATAATCTGAAGTTGCACGTTTTAAGTGGGATCAGGGAAAATTGTATCGATCAGCTATTCTTCATGCTCCCAAAACACCAAAGAAACGGAAATAGAAAATGGAAACTTGACGTTGGGGATGTAATGAATTCGTAAACAAGTTTATGTAGGCACGTGCAATAATTTTTGGCTGAACCTATTTTTTATGACGCTCTGAACAGCGTACGACGACCTAGTTGGGCAACACCTCTTAAGGGAGATACTCTGTAAGTTTCACGCAAGGAAGATCTATCTAAACTTTTTGTCTGACATGGCACATTTATTGCCTCATTAAGTGTTTTCATATCGTTAAACTTTGACTATCTTTGTGATTTTTTTTTTTTTTACTAATTTTACCTTTCCGACGATGCAAATAATTATTCCCTGTAGATGGTCACAGCCCAAGCCAAGAACGCTTTAAATAAATAAAGAGCCTATTCACTGCAAATAACTAAAGTCTTTACACGAGGCAACAACTGTTCGACAACGTATGTATGGAGTGAATTATACAGCAGAGAATCCCGGAAAGATGGAGGGGGGAGGAGAAATAGACTTATAGTATTTGAAACCTGATGCTACAGAATAATTATGGAAATCAGCTAGAGGGGAATGATCGTGGATGAGGAATTATTCAGAAGAGAAGTAGAGGGATGTTGCTTCCTGGAACAACTAGAAAGAAGAGGGGAACAAATGACATACCATAAGCTACGGCACGGTGGACGATTGAAGAAAATAAGGGAATAGTAGACGGCAAGATATGCAGAGGAAGAGCCAGACTGGGGTACATTAAACAAATATTGGAAGACGTGAGTTGTGGTTTATACTGCGAACTGAAGAGGAAGGCAGAGAGGCGGGAAGAATGGCGAGCTGCTGCGAACCAGCTTCACGGCTTACAGAGATAGACAGAGAGATAGAGAGAGCGAGAGAGAGGAATGTCACAGATGTAGTATAAGAAATAATAGTCTAGCAATGCCAACTGTATACAATACACATAACTATGCGATCTGCCTTGTTGATGACTAAAACATAATAGAAGAGTTGTAGGTCAAGTTAAAGTCAGAAGTTCCATTAATCCAAAATGACGGGCATTGATCCCCCTTAAGCCACTACAGAAACTACACAGAATTGGATTCGTCTCAGCTTGTATTCTGACCACCAAGAGAACTTGCTTCTGCTGCGATTTCTCTTCTGCTGTCGTCTCGAGCCCCCCTGCCCCCCCCCCCACACCGAAAACACTATATCCTTCACTCACTTGGGGCTCTGCGCACTGGGCTCTAGTGTTTTGGGAACCGTGAACGAGGAAACAAACCCTAACCCCTCCCCTCTTTCTCATGTCTGCCGCAGGATACGAGCAGATAGTAACGAAGTTGCCGACGTCAACAGGCGGTCGACATGCGCTCGCCCTCCCAGATTTGCACGAAACATTCCGCCGCATTCCTGTCAGCCGTGGGATTGGCGAGCGGTCGGACAGCCTGAGGGGTAAATACGGGGAGTCGGGGGGAAACATGCCGGAACAGAAGGGGACGGAGGGAGAATGTGACTGCCCCAGGACCCCCGCGCCAGTAATCCTGTTTGAGTAATTGTGTTAAATTTGCGGGCAGCCCTCGCTCGCAATATGCCTCTCTGCACCCCTTGTCTGAATGCAACCGGCATTATATTTGCCTGTCTTTCCTCCTCTTCTCCGACAACTCCCTCGCGCTCATTTCTCGTTCACCAATCACGCGATGCCTCCCTTCTCTCGTGATCACTCATGATATTCATCTGCAGTGCAGGAGAAGAATCAGTGATTCTATGTCAACTTTCCAGCTGGAGGTGCTTAGAAATCTTTGTATTTACAGAATCTACAATGCAAGAGAGCGTATCTACCCTTCCGTCCTCGAGGGGTGCCTTTGTTTACTTGGTGTTATTTGAAACCATGAAGTAAAAGCATGCGGTTTTGGGATATATATTTCAGTATACTGAATATTATAATGACGTTAGTGAACCCCTATAATCGAAATTTCTTAAGCTCTTGTTTGTTTTTAATCAAATTGAGCACTTTTACCAACTTTATGGGATTTAGAAGCACTTCCAAATTATAGTGCTCAGCGTTTACAGCCCCTATCAGAGGTACAAACTGTCTTTAGAAAAAGGCAGCTTCTTAAATGTAGGCAACAAATTAAGGCAAATAAGCAAACTAGAAAGAGTGAATGTGTGTAGTTTACACTGGTGAATTGTTTGATACAAACAATCGGTTTTGGAGTTGATGAAACCTAGGAATGTGATGCTCTTGCATTTTGAGATACACAGTTTAATTGTAACTTATAAGAAGCCGCTTAACAATAGCTGTGAAACAATGCTGCTAACTATCTCCACTGTGGTATTCGAAATCCTTGCAACCGACAAAAATTTTTCTTTTAACAGCAATTAATCACGTTAAAGAAAATGACGAGCTACTTGATGCTCGCTGGATAAGTTGTGAAATTGTCGCGACTCATACCGGCTGAAATAATTCGTTTCCCGAAGATAAGGCGCGACGACAAATCGCAGCCCTAAAGAAAGAAAGATGAAGATTGATGAAAGCCGCATGAAAACCCCGTCTCAAACAGAGGAGATAGCTTTTTGAAGTGGACCTAAGGACTTAAAATCTTTCTTAAAAGGCTGGCATTGAAAAATGAGATGCAGCGCTTAAGAAGAAGATGTGGTTGCGCGGACAAAAAATGTTCTCGTCTAGAGACGGCAATGGTAAGACAATGACCAGCAGACATCGGCAGAAACATATCAACTTTTCATACGTCAATCTCTTAATATGGCTGGGCGCTTCAGCTGTCTGCTGAAAGGGGAAGAGTGTTTTTAACTGAACTGGTTCCGTTAAAAAAAAAGTTCCAGAATTACACGTGCATTGAAGTTAGGAAATAGTAATGTTAAAAATTACATTAATTTACTGTTAAATAAAGTTTGGGAGAGCATGTCACTGTGTGGCTATTGGTAAGAGCTGCCAACGAGGCAAGGAATAGTAATTATGTTTTATTTTGTTATGTTAAGTTATGCGTAATACCAGTTGTGTGCGTAACACGAGCTAAGGTATAAGGTAATTAGCTAAGCGTCCATTGTCGTGTTTTCAAATGAACACTCTACAATTTTGAATCAGGAGGAAATGAAAATGTCGGAGTTGTAAATGGTAAGGGCAGTGACCATATGGTTTTCTACCCTGTGATTGAATGACTTTTTTTGCTATCTATATGCCAGTTTTTTCCCTTCACTTAATTTATTATTGGTATCACGTTATAACGGAGATAAACATGGCTCCACGCTGTTAATAAATAAAGATTTACTAATTTTTTAAAAGTATTTTGTCTTTCCTTACATATGATGTATCAAAATTGAATGCAAAACTATATTATGGACTAATGGTACTGCAATATACGTATTAAATTCCAGGAAAGCAAATGCTTCGTTGTTACTTACAAGGGTAAGAGAAAACTAGCTTAGCTACAAAGAATTGGGACACGTAATCAAGGCATAACATTCATCAACGCAACAGTTCTATTTACGGAAACGCAATAATTATATTGAAAGAAACTGATATTATTTACTAATATATTTTAAATATATTTTCACACAGAATGTTTGCGTTATAAATTTTAAACGTAAAAAAAATTGACGTTATGACAATTCAGACAACAATTTACGAGTCGTAGGATACTTTTCTTTATACTTCTGACGGACATAAAAGTTAGCACAACTCCCTAGGCAATTACCTCCAGCCTAATATTTTGAATAATAGAATGATTAATGACGTAGTTCTACAAAATCTGACATCCTACCCCCCTCCCTAAATTGCTTCCCTTAAAACGTCCGAAGTCTTCGAGCTGTCAACGACATCTGCTCATTAGCCATAACTGTCGACGGTTACTACAAGCTTCGATGGCAGGCAGACAACACAATGTCTCTGGAAGACATTTGTAGGTGATGCTCCCACACCAGTAACTTTATCAATTTTTGCAACAGGAGCACATTGTTAAATCTCACTGTCTTTGTTTCTTTCAAGGAAATAATGAACTTCGCTTACTAATTGAGTTATAATGAACCTGTGTCGCACTACTTATGTGTCTGATTATTTCTAATGTTAGTTTAAAGTTTACGTTATCAGTACAACTAAATTTAGTTTATTCGCTTCTATGTTTGTTACAAAAACGTTTTATACAGTTATTAAATATTTAAAAGGTTCATTGACTCAACAACAAATCAATAGTGGGATACTTTTATTAATACACATACCGACGTCTATCACAAAGACATACAACTCTTACTGGGGTATTCCAAAAAGTTATCTTTATATAAAGGGTCTGTATGTTTGTAATGTATGCGTTCGAATAGCGTTCACTTATTTGGGATACAACTTTGGTGAGATGTTTTGCGTGCGCCCGTGGAGTTTATATATTATATAAATGTATACACACACAAACATATAGTGATATTTTTTTTTTGGGGGGGGGGGGGTGGTCGGACGTGACAATGTGGGCAGAATGGTGTACCAAAATAATTTACTGAAATTTGTTTCAAAATGTGCACTAAACCCTTAAAATCATTTTGCACCATGTAGAATTCGCAAGTATTTTTTTGGTTCAGATGATTTTTTTTTTAGAATTTGTTTACTTTTAATATTAATTCTCACATGGAGTATGAAGTGCCCAATAGTTTTATTTATCAAAAACTGTTACTAAAATTATTTTTATTTTTAATTTTTTTATTGTCCGGAATAATTTAATTTTAAAAAGAGATGGAAAATGAAAATATATATTTTTACGAATGACTGTAGATAAATTTGAGTATTTGACTGAATTTTCCCCAACTCAAAGAGGCATTTAACTGAAAACCACGCGTACGAAGTCGCGGTCAATAGCTAGTTTAACAGCCTTAGAGACATTCTTCAGCGATACAGTTTTGGTAGGAATCAGTGAGTGAATGGTTTTAGATAGCGCTAAACGGCGATGTTTTCTGCAGTCGATGAAGATGGAGCGGGGAGCCGGGATGAAAGGGTGGGAGAAATGGAAGATGTCCGAGAAAACCCACCGAACAACATCGTCCGGCGTAGTTCTCACATGCATTAATCCTGGTCGACCCTTCTGGGATTCGAACACGAACTGCCTCGCTGGAAGGCGAGTGCCTCAGCCAGTACGCCAACCGTGATCCTTTGGAAGGAAGCGGTGCATGTTTCTTGGGACTGGAAATACCAACTAACAACAATTACGAAGTCGTTATATTAAAAACAATTTCAACCACGTAAAAACGTGCCTGTGTTGCGATCTTTGAGTGATTTTTGCAACGTGGTTTGAATGACGAACTGAAGTGATTTACTAGTGAATGTAGCTGAGTCGAAGAAAATCTACAGCTACGTCAAATGACGAGAAAATGAGGGGAAAAAAACGAAGAAACAAACCAAGGAAACAAATAAAAGTTTGCAGTCAACATTAACAAACTCACACGAAATTCATAAATAGGATCGTATTCCGTGTGCCATGGAAACCAAAAAGTCGAAAAAAGAAAGTCAAAACAGACAAGGAACAAACAAGGTGCATAAAAATGGCGAAAATAACGGACAAATATAAAAGAACAACACAGATATACACAGCGACAAGAATGGTCGTAGACAAGACAACACAACGAATATACACAGACGACAACAGATGTTGGTATATGTTCCCATCTTTCAGTCTTAAGAATAATCTGAGGAACTTCACTAGACTGACTGTCAGTCGTACATCCAACAAATTCACTTCAGTTTGTCACGTACCTATGTTTACACAGCTGTGAAAATATTCCCTGTATTCCGATATATTTTTCATATTCAATGCTTTTCAAATTGTGTAGGCCTATCAATTTAATCTAAACACTACACTTTCATTGTAGCTGCTACTAGCATAAAATAGGTTTACACACAAAGCCACCTTCACGTAATGTTTTGTTTGATTGCGTCACGTTAGTAACGAAAGTTTACTCCGTGTTCTTTACGTACCAAAGAAACCATAACAAATTCGGTAACGTTGAGGGCGTCAAGTGTACAAATTTGTGTTCATTTTGAAGCTATTTTTTTACAGCATGATTTCAACTGCCAACAAAAAATACTAAGAAACCGATTAAAAAATAACAACGTACTAACACTTTTCCTAATTTTAAAATCATGACGTTTAAAATTATGTAGATTACAAGATTTAATCATTTATTATAGCTGAAAGTTATATTTTGGATTAATTTATTTTTAAAGTTGAAAATGTATTCAATAAATTTATTAAAATCAGCATCTTTACTACACTGTAAGTTAGTTTTGAGGCCATGCTACTCTGTTTATATTGTTTTCACGGTAATTAGGCCTACTATTTAAGCGTAGGCCTAAAGGAAAGCAGAAATAAAAAATCTGTTTATGACGTTTGTTTAAATTGGTTTTGACAATATTGGATAGTTTTTTTCAAGACTGTTAATACAATGGTTTAGCTAATCATTTATTTAACGAAATTTTTGTTAGTTAACTTATTAGTCGAAACCGTATAATTACTTGTTTTGAAAAAAAAAATTAGTTATCTTGACCAATGCCATCTGAAAGATAACTTCGACACAAATTTTTGAGATCTAATTTCGTTTAGACTTAAAATAAATTAATTAATAAATAAATATAAACACACACACACACACACACACATATATATATATATATATATAGTAAAACAGCATAAACAAGAGAGCATGGACTTATCTTTTGATTATTGACACTTCTAATACCATCGAAAACATATTAAATGGATTTACAAGCTTATCACAAAATAAATTTTGAAATGTTCTGTTAAAATTTAGAATTACTGAGAAATAAATTTCTTACACATATTTAACAAATTAAAATCCGAAATATGTACTACTAAAATTCTCAAATAATATTTCATTAAAACTTTGTATCTTACAGCTTCTTGCACATTTACAAGACCACCATATTATATATTATATCGTTTAAAAAATATACAAAAAATTTTTACAATTTTTTTCTTCTGCTTTAAGCGACTACCGTTACCTATTTAATATATTCATTGTTGTGATGTGTTATTGAATGCTACACACCATCGGTCACGGTCTATGAAGGAGAGACCTTGACACCGCGTCATGCTCTCCAGCAGGAGAAAGTGACTTATTTTTCGTCGCCGGTAGTTCTGCAAACAACCGAGCGCTAGTAATCATTTTGTGGAAGATTTGCCTTGTTTACATCTGGCGGTGTTACAATTTTTACGATTTTTCATGTAACAACTATGTTAATATGGCAATGTGTTTCGTTGCCATAAATGCATTGGCTTGTGTGTGGAAATGTTTAAATAAGTCGTCTGATACACGTACAAAATGTAATTTTTAGGCAGTAGGCACTTGGTACTACAGTTTTAACCTTATTTAATTTTACAAGTAAAATTGGTGCCCTTGGTGATGAAATAACTAACAGCACATTACCGACGTGACATACATCATGTGCAAAATAAAATTAATTTATCAGCGACAACCAATTACAAAAAAGTTTAAAGTTGGTTAGGTTGGGGTACATTACCAAAATTAACTAAAGGAATCATAACAAAATCCGTCTAACTAAACACTGACCGCTTGCAACATGATAAAAATATGTCATTTGTAAGAAAACATAATAAAAAATCCGTCAGTTTTGCATGGTTGTACTTCACTTACCACATATTCCTACATTAAAAAACAAAATTTTATGGCTGAAAATGTGTTCCAATATAAATTGCATATAAGGCACCTGTACCAAATATGGCCCCCTTTAGGTTCAACAAGCATGTGTGCCTAAGTCATTGATTATATTACTAATATAACACGAGGACAATGTAAGACAGATATTTATGGATGGTGTATGCTCATACTGGAGACCAGTGTGTATCGATCCCACATCGATCTCGGCATTACCACACGATGGCGAATAGTGGGCCATATTCGGTACAGATACCTTATATTCTCTGGATTATAAATTTTTTTCCTTCTATAATACAGAAAATTATGATAACGGTGACTAATTTTAAGCTATTAAAAATTGCTACGCCAATTCAAAACAAGACAAATCTTCCAATGAATGACTACTATCGCTGCGGTAGCTGAGTTAAACTATCGGTGACAAATATGTAGTCACATTTAATCCCGCCGTGTTATGACCATCCCTTCATTGACCGTGACCATCGGCTGATCGCTGCGATAGCTAAGCGAAACTATCGGCGACAAAGAGGGAGTCACATTTAATCCCGCCTTGTTATGATCTTTCCGTCATAGACCATGACATCGGATGTGGTATATTTCTGTTGTGACTCGACAAACAGCAAACGTAAATATGGAAGTCAGTCGTTCCTCTGATACCATGATTAGGCCAAAATACAGTTTCCCTTGGATTATGTCTGCAATTAACCGCTTTGCTGGAGTAACGCCTAAAATCTGTGGACTCCGCCTGCAATATCACTGTGAGTGCAGGTTCAGTAGGAAACGGAAAAACGTGCGTAAGTAATATTTTGCTTCCATTTACACAGCGCTACTTTATATAAGGGTTAATTCTGTGCGAAAGGAGTATAAGCGAGATTTGTGCAAGTCAGTAGCGTTGACCGGAGAACACATTTCGAATTCAATTTTTTTTACGGAGAACATGCATAAAATGACGTAGAGACAGAAAACATTAGAATTATATAAAATTATTAATATAATCAAGGAATCACAATTGCCCACATTTTGAAAACGGTATTTATCGGCCTTTTTAACTTTATTATTTCGTACATATTCACGTTCGAACCCGTAACAAGCAAGAACGAAGTCTGTTTGAATCCTCTGCTTATACATTGAGATCAATATTATGTTTGTCGAACCATCTTACGAATCGCAATGTTTGCAGATTGGTCCACGTATACTTTCAGAAGTATGAGATAGGCAACAGGAAATAAAAATATACTTTTTTTTATTCAAAATTTTGTGCGAAGCGCCTTCTGCATGAAAGGAAGGTACAATACTAGTAGTCTACCCAAAGAAAGAGAAGAGGAAGATACTTTTCCTTATTCTTTTGTTTGCTGTGACTTAGTAAACCAAACATCTCCAGGGCAACAGCCGATTTGCGGAGAAGAAAGAACAGAGGACGAAGGAGGGACGAATGTAGCAAGTAAAGCGAAACACAATAAAAATATCGCAGACGGCAAAGATGTTATGAGCAGATATATTATGCGCAAACTTTAAAGAAGAAACGAGGCGCTTATTTTTTCCTCCTAAGTCCTACGGCAGGTAAGACGAGAGAAGCTGAAAAGAAATCAACTAAACGAATTTAAAAACCACTGTTATATTAAACACGGAAATGCGATTTAAAACTTTGTAAACGTATGGCAAACAAATGTTTGCTCGTAATGTTTTACGGGATTTGTTTTGCAAAACGTTTTTCTCCGGTTATTAAAGTTGAAAACCTTTCCATTTTCGTATTTAATTTTCTTTGACAAAACATTGTTTCTAGCATCTGATGAGTTCATTTTGTGGTACGCTGTTGTTAAAACTGTTCAAAGAGACAATTTACAATATTTAAAGAAAAGAAGCGGGCCGCACTGCAGGCATTGGTTCCATTGTTCAAATGCAGATAATTTTTATTTACTTAATAATAGTTATTTAATGACAGTTTTGACTTATTACCTGAAACATTCGTGCTGATGTTTATGTGCTTATAAAGTAAAGATTATACGTTCAGTTGGTTAATGCCTTGAGGGTATATGACATATCTGAGGCAATATACTGCAAATCGACTGGCGAAGGCATATATTCAGCATGAGTCATCAACGTTCTCAGACTCTTTATAATTTACTAGCAGTCCCCCGCGGCTTTGCTCGCGAGTATTATTCGTAACTGATAGTATTTACTTTAATAAAAAACATCTTTGTACACAAAATTGGTACTTCAGTTATCAAGTGTTAGAATGTCCAAGCGGCTAGTTGAACTAATTCTGCAGCAGGATAAGTAGCTATAGCTGTCCACGCGAAAAGCAGTCTTAAGTTTGTCCCTGCCACTAACAGCGACTTCGCCTGGGCCTTATTTATAAAACTGCCTATTTGAGGTTGTGGGGTAATTACAGACACCTAAGGTAAGAGGA
>PNEQ01127828.1:0-14113 GCA_003012365.1 Medauroidea extradentata
AAAAAAAAAAAAAAAAAAAAAAAAAAAAAAAAAAAAAAAAAAAAAAAAAAAAAAAAAAAATATATATATATATATATGTTTACGTGAAAAGTGGTCTCTAGCTTTCGCCCACGGCCAATAACTACAATCAATATACGAAACGAGTCAATAATTAGAACTAATATCCATTAACAGAAAACACTATCAAACTCCAGAAACTTCCAGAACATCACAAACACGTAATGTGCCGAATTCCCGACACAGGATCCAAAAAACAGAACCGTCCACGACGGCGGCTACTGAAGAACTTTGAACTCAAACAACAATAACGTGTTTAGTTTGATGCAGTACCTGGCTTAGGTCATCCATCGCAACACCATTTCATGGTCGACTTCACACATCCGCACGGAATCCATTCAACCTAGAAATCGAGACTAGCACAGAGACAGGTTGTACTACGAAGAAACGACAGTTTACGCATGCGCTGCGGACGCGAGGATTTTCAGCACCACACAATACATAATGAAGCCTTCGCTACAGTCGGAATAACTCACGAACAGTACACTAATAGCACCCACACATATAACAAGCAAACACTACCATGCTACATACACGCATATAGAAACGTCCGAAGTCATTTGAGAGACTGTTTAAAGTATTAATTTGCTTTGCTTTCCGCTGTCGCTACTAAATATAATTCGAAATATTCGTCAGTGATCTTGGAGCACCAATAAAAACATTCAACAAATTATTTTAAAAACTTCGTAAATATTTACACTATTATTACACTAAGTAGTACAAGGTGTGTTGATGGGCTGTATATGAACACAGCGCACGGCGCAAAATAGAAGAGTTGAACTGTAGTTTTTTTTTTTTTTTTTTTTTTTTTACCGTTTGAGGCACGGGTACGGGGAAGGCGATAAGTCGATTATAACACGTCCGTCAAACACCTCATCGCCCCTAGGCGCGAAGGACTGAACTAGCGTACAGTGTTTTCGTAGAAACCGTTTTTCTGTGGGACTTCTAGCTATGACTCTGATATTTTATTTGTGGAAAGTATGTGGTAAAGTCCAATGTAGGTTTCTATGATTTCATTTTACGATTATGGTTGATATTTTCTTAGCTACAGCCACGTGAAAAAGTCATTTTTAGCACTTTTGAGGAGCTTGGTATTATTTTTTATTGGCAGACGGCGTTTTTAAAACCACAGCGACAGCGTTTACAGTGGGGTTTTCTTATCGTAGATAAACGCATTGGAAACATTCTTAGTAGTTACGTAAAAAAAATACTTTCCCTACCACGCTACAGCACGTCTCACGCCAGGCCCGCCAACTCTTCAAACACTAAACAACTTCTTGTACGCCGTTCGTGTGCGTATTTTGTGCGTCTATGTAGCAGCTACCGATCAATAAATACACGTTATACTTTCGTACTGCTTGTGTGTTGTTGCGAATGTAGCCTTGCATTTAATGTTTGTAGTAGTTTTCGAAACTAACAAAACCGTCATTAGATTAGCGAACGGCTTTTTTTTTATAGCATTTAAAACGAGTCTAAGCTGAATTAAGGCCATGACCCAACATTTCTATTGCTTTCACGATAGTTATTTTATATTTATAAACGAGAGTCGAAATCAAATAACTGTCGCACATTTGTTTTAACAATTTTTTTTAAACTGCGTAGTGCATTTTTTCTACGTAAATTATTACGTGAATTTGACTTATTAATAATTAATGATAATTTTTTTTAATTGGAATAATTGGCTGAAACCATTGTGTATTTTGTCTTGAAAAAAAAATTAGTAAAATAGTAGTCAATACACAGCTTTTAACAAGACTATGCAACAGTTTTTTGATATCTGATCTGGCTTAGAATTAAATAATAGTAATAATCGTAAAAGAATTAGAACTCTTAGATCATGGCCTTGATCTAAACAGCCACTGGAACACGGAAAGGAGGAGGCAAGGCATGTGCAGAACTACAACAGCGACAATGCGATAAAAATCACTAGCCAATCAGAGGCGAGGTCGCAGACGACAACAAGTACGGCTGTGATGGGACATGCTCTAACGCAGATGCGAAAGAAAACGATTTCGGCAAGATGTCGAGTTTATATCCATCACGAAAACATTAACAAACAATAACAACGTGCCAATTTAAGCATTCATTTGTCTCGTTTAGTTTCCATTTTTTTTTGCCGGAGGTAGCCACTGAGAGGCATGAAACGTTCAGCCGCCGTCGTAGCAGTGTAGAATCGAGCAGCGAGATTTCGCATGCGGAGACAGCAAATCGCAGGTCGTTGTCACAGAGTCGCACTATTGTAGAAAGGGCTTCAAGCGCTAATGTCAAAGAGTAAACAAGAATTGAGTTCGGTGTTAAAAAAAGAAATCTGAACGTTTTCGAGTAATTTGTTTCAGGAGATGTTCATGCTATACAATGAAAATAAACGCTTATTTTTTTGAAGGGATGGAGTAGATGCTATGAAATAGAAAATACTACATTAATTTAGTTACAAATTAAGAAGTTTAACTCTGAACCTCAATTTAAAGCGAAACAAAATAGAAAATATGTACCTGCCAATTTCCGATTTTAATACTTGCCTGTTTTGTTATGTTAGTTATATTTGTCAATGAATAGCTTTGATGAAACGTAAGTCTACGTTTATAAAATGTAATCTACCAGAGTTAACTAGGTTTTTACGGTAGCATGCTCAATAAACAGATTTTACCAATGAAATATGAAAGAAATTAGCTCAGCACATTTGATGAACGCAAGCATACTTCATACAGATCAATTACAAATAACTTGAGTATATATCAGTGTCTAACATGGCTATCCTCTATTTTCGTATACGTTTATGGACGTGAGTTTGCTTTTAAGTGGGTAGCATTTGAATATCTGAATATGTGCACGTTAAAGAAAATTTGAAGTACATTTACAACACTTTTTTGTACGTAATAATAAATAATTAATACGAAGTGTTGTAAGGATGTGTTCCAAATACTCGACATTAGCACTCGTATTCGCTCTCGCACTCGCTCCCAAAATTCCAACAAATCATTTTGGAATTCATAAATATCGGCACTACACTGTCAACATTGTAATCGCTAGAATCGCGCATCCTGTGACTTGTTCTAAAATACTATAATTATTATACTTGAGAATATACAGAACGCGAAATGTACGCGGAATAAAAAAATAACACTCCATAGAAAACATGCATCGTGTGCATGGACAACACACTTAAAACAACTCGCTACACGTACTCACGCACTCGCACTTTGCATTATGGAACAGTACTCTCTGACGCCTTTTGTGCCTTTTGGAACGCGGCCTAGGAATACGTCCCACTGTATATGCACTATTTGAACTTCTAAGGAACATAACGGATTTCGCAGCTCAATTAAATAATGCCATATCTAGTAAGCTATCGAATTTAATCGCACGTCCTCCCAAATTAATTTTATGTACTTAACTGTATCACGCACACAACACTAGCGACTCCCAGCATACAATGACCGAAACAGATGTGTCACTCGTAAGTAGTATGGAAAACTTGGGGGGAAAATATGAATTGATGTATTTGGGTTCCATCAGAAATAATTAGTAAGGTGGAGATTCTCTTTACTTCATTATTTGCTGTACGGTAGGCCTATGTTTTTTTTGAACACACGAAGTCGGTTCCACTCTATTGTCAGCATGGCATAACTACTTAAAATATAACTTTTCACTTTCTCAAACACTATGTCACCAGTTTTGATGATTATAGATTTTTGATAGCCAGTAACTGTACCGTCATTGTTCGTAAAGCCGTGCATAAAGCAGTGCAGTGAATTTATCGTAGAGGTAATCTCTCATTTCCGCATAGAATTATTGATAAAAACATTTAGTAATTATATATCACAAATTCATCTTGACCAAAATGTATTTAAACGATATGCATAAAACTCACTATTTTGAAGCATTACACAAAATATAAAAATCTTACCTTTAAAACTATTCCACACGAACATCAAAGTAAAGAAAATATCTACCCTCGAAAATTGTAGCTAGTTGTTTCACCGTCTTTTACAAGGTAAAGCTTGAATGATTTCTTAACTTCTTACTTTTTATTTACTTAACATTTTAATACACAATATAGGCCTATGTAGACTTGGTTAACAGCTAATTTCTCTGCTTCACTTTTATCGCAAGAAACACTGCCTACGATTGTCAAAATGATTGTTGCCTTTCTGTGTTTAAAAACTTTCGTATTCACTTATTATTATTGAAAATTTCTCACAATAATATTAACAACTAATGAATGCTTTACACTGAAAAGTTATAACCTTCCAAAGCAGCTGGTCACATTGAGTTATGCCTTTCATTTGCAAACAAATGTAAAGTATTTAAGCCATGTACACTATTTCAGGCCTCTCACGATACAACACGAAGGAACGTGGGCCAGACAGTTTTTTTGGTTCAAAACGGCGGTACCAAAAATCCTTTACGCCAGTGATTTCCTATAATGTGGGGAAGCCAAAAATATAATCTGTACACTCCAAGTTAGTAGCTTTTAAAAATGGCTGTCATTTAAACATGGTGGCGTAAGGGTTTAAAGATTCGGCTGTTTGTCTGTTCCCATTGGTCTGATTGTGACAATTTTTATTTTGTCTAAGGTTAATTTACGTAACACCAACAATTTTTAAGTTAAATAAAAAATAATGATTTTTAAGTGTTTGCAATATGTTTATTCACACACATTAGAATATATGTATTGTTATTTTACGATATAACTGCGTATACACAATTGTACAATTTGATTTTAAAACACAAAATAAGAAAAACTTCCTTAAAAATACTATCTAACCCAGCTGCTAGACTTGTAATTTAGCATTAGACAATATGTACCTATAATGCAAGCCAATGAGCCGTTTGATGTAACAGCATGTAGAAATTGTAATTAATTAATAAATTCGTATAAAAAGTTCCAACGGCTAAATAAGAAGAGAAGTATTTAACAATCAGAAACAGAGCGGTTCAACAGGAAATAAATGAACATGGTTTCACCACCTACTTGATTATGCCCATTATCTCCATCTGATGTTGAAATATTTTATAAACGTAAGAAAGACAAACGTTGTCACTTCGCCTGCTTAAAATGTTTCAACTGTAACAGTTTTAACAGTCAATATCACCGTCATCACAACACTCAACCGTTTCTTCCACGTCTATCGCGCCATTATTTTTCGTGTTTCTATACCATGGAATGTTGCACTTGCAAGCATCTGTACAATTCATGCTATTATTAATACATTAACAACATGATGTAGATGCCCTTGCATTTGCATGCTATATGTCCAAAACCGCGTGGGGGGCAGGCAATCCTGTCATCCATTGAACGTCAATTGTTCTGCCACTTTTTAGTGTCCACCCTAGATCTTGTGGAGGAGTGTTAGGGTCACATTCCAAGCTTCTTTTCCAAGTGGCACACTGGTAGTTTGCCCTCAAAGCATGTTGGTTCAACGTGTCTTTGCAAAGTGGAAGAGAAGACGATGGAGCTAATCCTCTACTTGACCTTCAGTTATCAAAAAACATTAGTTATTTTTTGTTACATACAACTTTTTTGGTCCAATAGTTTGCTGTTAAGTCTTCCAGTCACCAACAAAAAAACTGTGTCAGCTCAATTTTGCTATTAGTGCATGACGGCACACGCCTTCAGTTTTTAATTTTACGACTAGGTATAACTTTTGAGATAAGGATTTCAGAGGAAGACGTCCTTCCCTGTTTTTCAAACTGTTTAATAGCGTTTTATGGTATGCATCGAAAACCACATCTACACGGTCACTTTTCTTACTCTGTTGCAAAGCAGTCTTCAGAAGTACCTCTGAGATCTTTGAAAATGTTTGGTTTTCGCCAGTAATATTTTGTAACATTGTCATGCCTTCAATTATCGTTGCAGATGGGTATATTTTAACACCATCAACTTGTGGTTGTGTTAATTGCTCTATAAGTCGACCAAGAGTAGACTTATTAGTCTTTTTCAGGGATCCATCACAGTTTGCTAGTGCCCATGGAAGGAGCCCAAGTGGATGTTTCAGCACATCTTTTATTGCCAATTTTCTTGTACTAGCAAGAAGTATACTTGAAAATAACTGGTGGTCAGCCATTAGTACTGTTTCCACATTTCCTTGTGTGGTTTTTTCTTTTCTCATGCATACTGCTGAATGCTTTAAGTTTCAGCTTTCTTAAAGGTTCATGCCTTCTTTCTACCTTTTTTTTTCTACAAATGTGTTGCAGGCTGTTAATCCCAATTCATCTTCATGAAGCAGATAGTTTTTTTTACATCTTCTGGTGCATACATTTCTGATGATAAACTCACCATATCTTGTGATTGGTTTTGCAAAAGTGTTAACCCAATCATTTTCCAGCATCTCAACGACAACTTTCACACAAGCTTCATATTTTGGCTTACGAATATTCCAAAATCATATTGCTTAACAGTAGTGCCACTTAGTTGACATAATTGCCTGATACACATACTACGGTGTTCAGCAATCAAATAGTATTTTGATACTGTATTTGATTTGAGGCTGAAGCCTGTTGTTCCACCAGAAGTTTGAGTGTAACGGTTAACAGTTTCTTATATTGTCTAATCAACTGGAATTTTAGAAGAATGATTATGTTTACTATGTTGTACTAAAAATCTACAAGAAATTAATTGTTTGTAAACAAAAATAGGTGGTATATTTCAAGCCAGGTCATTTGAATAAGGTATATTGCCAGATACCTTGCGTAATTCTGCTTGTTATATGCAAAACAGCATGGAAACATTCTCCGGATTCCACTAATACGCCGGTTCCAAGTTCCTTCACGTGAAGCTCGAATCAAGTCAAGAATAATCTCAACTCAATCAACGTATGATATCCACAACGCTGGAGTGGGCTCAGTATCATCTCTGATTTCCTTTTGAAATGTCTTATATAAGGTTGCAACTTCTTCAAACTGAAAGAATCTCAATACATTTGACTGATTGTGATCACAAGGATTCTGAGAGAAATCTTCAATTTTTTTCTTTGTCTTATCAATCATAGGTTTTTTTTTATCTGGATGGTTCTCTTGTATCCGTATCAAAAATTTGCACCACAGCAGGTGCTGAAGAGCCACATAAACTATCTTGTGTAGTCTAACCCCACAGTTATAGTGCCTTCCTTCAAGGACACTGTTGGCAGAGCCTTCTGTCACTGTTTCTGACACTACAGCAACATCGCGCAAACCAACGTCTCCAAACTGTTTCCCAACAATTGATAACAAAACTCAAATTTTATGAAATGTACCCATCCTCGAAATAATGTTCTTGTCCTCTTCGTCAAACACGCATACAATTTGTGGTATGTGTAGATGAGCACAGATCACTGTTACTTGTTGTAATATATGGTGTACTGTTGACATTTGCGTTGCAGGGGCGTGTATTGTTGGCAAATAAGAGATTATTTCTTTTACAATAGGCTTTCCTTGGTTTGATAAAATGTTAAACCCTGTCGAAGAACACACACTTACTTTCTTGGCATCTTGCTATAGTGCTATTATTCATATACAATTTTTCTTCTTTGCCTGTGATGCTGCTAGGTTTTCTTCAGAAGAAGCTGGAATGAGAGTGACAACAGGTGGGCTTATTCTTAGCTTGTTGTCATACACTGGCTAACTTTTGCAGATTACAAAAATACATACATAAATTAAAACATAGTGAAGAAGCACTTAAATTCTCAGCAAAGTACACTGGAATAGATGGTCACGAAGTGCAGCTTTGTATTCAATACTCTTTAAAATGTTATGCATTCCAAAATAATATCAGGCCCCTCCTCCACACAATTTAAACATACGCCCGAAATTTTCCAGGACTCCCTGGCAAACCTACATATATAATATAAAGCAAAGAAGCTGTTAGGTTATATGTTGTTAAATAACAAAAATATATCGCCTTAATTGCGAGGCAATAATTACAAAAATACCTTAAAAACCAATCGCTAGTGTAAAGGGCTTTTAGTACCTCCATTTTGTACCAAACAGCCACATTTTAGTGTCTGGCCCATGGACTTGCGGTTTTAGACGGCCAACAGCGATACATCCACGGCTAAAATAAACATTCTTAATTTTCATATAAAGTTTTACATACAAAGTACAGAACACGGAAAAGGTATTCTGCCATGGCATTTAGTGAGCAACCATCCCAGCATTCTTCTGGAGTTATTTCGGAAAGCAATGGGAAACCGAAATCAATATGGCTGGACTCGGGAATCGAACCCGGTTCATTCCGAATGCTAGTCCGTTGTGTTACAACTGCACGATCCTTATGAAAATTATGAACTTCTCAGGAAAACAAAAACTTACGACTAACTCCGTTAAGTACGTGTCAGGGGCATTGTCTGAGTTGCGTAAAATTGATTGTAAACTGTGTTAAAGGCCTATTTTTATATAAAAAGTTAACCGAATCCTGTAATGTTTATTCTCAATTGTAGGTAGTTTCAGGTAAAAATCTTACTTTCCCTTCCAAATACTATAGCACGTGGCTGCTTCGTTTCTCAATATGTCAGCTGTAACATGGCCTTTCCTCAATAAATTCCACAGGTTTTTTCCTTGGGCCACTCCATGTTGCCACCATACTGTAGAATATAGTGCGAAACTTGACGACAGCAGACAATGTGGGTCAGGCGTCAGAATTATTCTCGGAGACAGTGGCGCGTTCGACAACGCAGCTTGTCATGTTCGACGTGTGTAGAACTGTGTTGACTCGAAACATTGTAACAATGTCGCTGTCTATATGTTGCCAAATGTTGCCTAAGGGGAATTCCGTATTGGATCTAGCTCATTTGTTTTTAGCACTAGCCATTAATAAGTATCCAAACTGTTATGTTCGCTACCGGAAATAGCACGAGTCTAAAATATTCCTAAAGGTACACTGTTTAACATGTGTTATGCAAAACATTTCGTAATTCACCTATAGTATATTATCATTTGTATTACATATTATGATTGCCGGTTGTTTGGGTGTATTTTCAATAACATACGTTAGTCAAAATATAACGGAAAATATTTAACATGTAAACATATTTGGTCAGTAGCATTTCATCATAAACTATTCCGAAACAGACGACGACAAATTATATTTAACTATTTGCCATAATGATACTATACATAATTAATATCAGTAAGTTTACTATCCATTATTTATATAGAAACATTCGCATTACATGGCGAAAAAAAAAACAGCATAATCATAACCTTAACTTTCAACTGTTGTATGAAACTGTAATGTAATATATATGCTTTTAAGTAAAAATCTTTATTCTACGTGATAAAAGTAATTAGGTATCTCACCCTTGAATTCTTCACCAACACTTCGATACAAAATAAGATTCCGTTTTTCAGCTTCTTTGTCCGCGACGCGAATAAAATACGAATACTTTCTATTCGGAATTTGGCGTCGTGTCCGCCACTTTTGTCGAACTGAAGTCACAGAAGCCTCGACGTTGCGATTGGCTGACCAGTTTTCGATTGTCTTACCAGTTTTCGATTGGCTGACCAGGTTTGTTATTCGCGTCGCGTCCGTCGTGCTATTGTGATTCCAGCATAACGTCACCCTAATAGACGTCACACAAGAGGAAGTGTTTCTCATAGGTTGTAATTTTGAGCTTTTATTCAGTCGTTCTCGTACTCACTCAGCATTCAACAATGGTTTTATAAATGTGTGACTTTTACTAGGAAACTAATGGAGTAATATATTTGTACCAAAGAGTATTTAATACTTAGCGATATAACCATGCAATATTTTGGTACTGTCCACATCCACGAATAATTTGACGGTTTACAGGATGATGCATGGCGGAGGGTATTAATACCCCTGGTGATAACTTATGGAAAATTAACTCGAAAATGTGTTTTCAATCGTTACATAAAATAAATATAGAGATTGTATTACTACCCTGTAATTTAACCGTAAAATGTTATTTCATTAAATAAATCAAAACAATCGTTGCTGGTGTTCCGTTGTTTTGGCACTATTCAGAATGCTGTTGATTAGTATCAAGTGGTATATTATTTTATATTCGAGTAAATTAGGTCCTTATTCATTTCCAGGATATTATTTTTCCAACTATAATTGAATGGTGTTACGCAGAATAAGACCATCCCACATTTGATTTAGTAGTACATGAAAAACTGTTGCTAAATCTTTTTTTGTTGTTTAGTTAATTATATATGCCAATTTTAAGATTGCTTAGCAACTGAAGTTTTAAAACATAATAATTTAGGAGCTTGTTTTCTTTTTGTATGTTCTGAACGTTTATGGCTTGACTGCTTTCCGCACAACACCTTTCAATTCATTGTACCAAAAAACTGAAAACACATTTTCTACCTACTTTTTTCATAAGCAATCGCCGCACAAAATGGGCACACTTCGCCCTGACTCATAGTATATAGATTTCCTTAAAATTCGCCTTGAATATGTAACTATTTGAACATAAAAATTACTCGAGGGGGAATTTTTCCACCTTCAATCTTATCCAGACAATATAGCCGAAATTGTAGATAGTACTATCACAGCATTGGTACCGTCAGCTGTTATATTATGATGATGTCAACGATGTGGGTTTTAATTTAAAATTTGCACAGTTTGAAGTACGCTAAGCGTTAGGGGCTGCGGTTGGCGGAGTGATTGGAGCTTTCACCTCTCATCAAGGCGCTACGGGTTAGATTCCGGTTTGATTCCCAGTGGGGGCGGTCCCCGGATTCTGCATGTGACAATCGTGCCGTACGATGCCGCTGGTCGGAGTGTTTTCTCAAAGATCTCACGCTGCTCCGTGCTCACATCATGTCACCCCTCACCAACATTAAAAACATAGATATGAGTGCTGACCAAAATATCTTCACTAAGCCTTTATAGGGAAATACACCTCCGTCTTATCAGTCTCTTTTTTCATAACAGACGGCGTTTTAAACACACCGCACTATTCTAAACTACTCTGTTTGATTTATTACCCTCCAGCAAGTTCAGAAGACGTATCTAGTTCACTGACAACCTGTGTTGAGGCAATGTAATTTACGTTGGGTATCACGATTTTCAGCTTTCTAACCCAGGGAAAGCTGTGTGTATGTTTCAGATGTACTATTAAAAAGTATTTTAAATACAATTATTTTATCACCCTTACAGTAAGAAGTAAGGCGCTTAAGAGGGCGTGGTACATAATACAATGCTAAAAGTATTTATCTATAACTGTAGGTTTCTTGAAGCCAATGTACGAAAATTAAACAATAGCAATCCTAGACAATAGATTTAGCCAACGTTTTAAACAAAATAGTTTCCAGTGTTACGAATTTCTGAGGCACAATCTCTGACGCCAGAAACTCGTGCATTTAACTGCGGCGCAAGATATCACGCGTAACGAATTAGTAATTCTGGATAAATATTTACTCATAAAGTTGGCAATTTCAACTATCTAGGATTGTCATTGAGTATTTTAACCATGTTGGCTTCGAAAAAAGCGTAGAAACCAACTGATGTTTTCAGCGTTTATATTTTTACGAATAATAGTTCTCCTACAAGCGCATGCCAAAATAGCGATTTTGACTATTTTCGCTACTTACACAAAGTAAAAACTATTCAAACTATACGAATGAAGTAAGCTAGAGGGAAAGTAAATGCACTAAGCTACGAAATGACATACGAAATGACATACGAAATTACATATTTGAAATTTCACGTAAAAACTATTTGTATTAAAACCAACTCTTGAATGCACTTACATTTGTTGCGTATCTGTGAGTACCTGTATTTAAAAAAATAACGTTTACGTGAAATAAAAAACGTATCATTCTGTAGCTTAAAGAACTGACTTTAAATCTAAATAATTTCGTTCGTGTCGTTTGAATAATTTTTACTTTATTTAAGGAGCGAAAATACTCTAATCATTACTTAGGCACGCACTTGTACGAAACTATGGAACGGAAAAAACTTTTATTTGTGGGAAATTACTATCAATGTAACGTGTAAGAGTTGATTGGGGTTTGGTATGAATATAAAATTACGAATTTGTGTGTGTGTGTGTTAAACATAAATATCACGTAATCTACATCTGATATGAATGAGATTATTACAGTTCTTCATACTCCCCGGTAAAAGTGCAATGCAAAAACATTGCTATGAATACTTCATAGGTTTAATTCTGTGTACTTTCGCTACTGACTGTGTTATGAAGGGCAGCAAGGTAGAATAATATTTTAAAAAAATATTTTGGTTACTTTTTTTCAAAATATATGTTGAAATATTGACTATTATCAGCCGACGACCTAATTCGTTATCTCGCTAAGCACTACTCTATATGTGTGATATATTTAGTAACAATCGCCGTGTGGTTAAATGCCAGTGTCTTTTAAAAACGAAAACTGCAGAGCAACAGCAGACTTCATGAAGTTACTATTACGGTCGACAGGAACCTTGGCGCTGGTGCCAAACTCTTGTGAATAAGATTCTTGCAGTTCATCACTGTCAAAACTTGTAATGGGACGGAAATAGTTTTGCCCATGCGATGCACGCGCTCTGCGGGGAGAAGCCAGTTTCTAAAATGCAACATAACCCTAGAACACAGCTGCCCTGTGAACTATCGCAATACGAAGGCGCGATGCGAAATTCGAGTTGCACACCACAACCAACAGAAAAAAAAATATTGCATGCATAACACATGCCAAGCAAAAGAAATATGACAAATACAAGGCTATGTTCCAAAGCAGAAACGTATTACGACAGCGATAATGCCACTCGTTCTTTTTTCAGTATGCAGAGTTTGGCTCACCGTGCTACACAGGAACTTCAAAAGATTTTTCTATTTTAACTTTTATTTGTTGGCTACTGTCTCTTGAGAAATAATGGATAAAGCAACAGTGTAAGATGTTGTTCTGCTCTTTTTTCGTCTTTATCTGGCTGGCAACCAACTGCACCCTCATTTACTTGATTTTTCTTAACAACAGTTGGCCTTAGAGAGTTACACCAAGGCCAACCTTTTTTTGCACATTATCGTACACATAATTAGGAAGTCATTAAAACGCACATTTGTCGGATAACAGCATGGTGCATTCTATTCTTCAAAGAATGAAGATGTTATCACTTAACGGCCGTTCGCAGATTTGAGATCTCGATTCCACACAACACACAGGCTAAATTCAGTTTCATTATTTAAATTTAAATACCTCTACTAGCATTCATTTCTAGTTAGATACTTTGCCTGAGCGAGGTGGCTCAGTAGTGAAGCACTAGACTCGCATTTGCGAGGACCCGGGTTCGATTCTTAGATCGGCCATTCTGATTTCGATTTTCTGCAGTTTCCTGAAACCACTTCCAGCAGACGCTGGGATAGTTCCTAACTGTTGGTTCCGGCCATTATTTACCCCCCCCTCCATTTCCTGTTTGCCCAAGCTAATGAATGACCTTGATGTCGACGATATGTTAAGGTGTGCCGCCTGCCCCAAGTCGCCGAGCGGTCTGCAAACCTTCGTTCCAGAGAGTTAATTTGTAAACTAATCAGTGTAGGCGAGTGAAGTCTGCTTGGGAACACATTAAAAAAAACGTTGCATGCGAGTATATCGATTTCAGGTCCGTGCGGCCGAGTATTGCGCTAATGAATATGTTTGTCGTTCTGGTTTAGGTATTAATATCTTGATGCTACAACATTAAAAAATGTATTGTCGTGTACCATACACAATTATCTGAAATATTACGTCATAAATTGATAGCGTTACCACTATATATTTCACAGAGGCGAATAATTCGCAAAAGGACTGCACACCAGTTTATTGACTTGCAGTTAGAGGCAAGAGGGCCGGTTTTAAAGAGGGCCCTTCCCCCTTCTTGGCTGAAGGCCATCCGCCAAAATCGTGTCGAACATAATGTATCCGAAGTATGTCCAGCCGTCGCACAGAGGAGTATTTTGCCGTAAAAGCTGGCCAAAAGTCGAAAAATGAAACTTAAGATAAACGGAATGAAGTTGGTATCGTTTGACAGCTGACACTTGAGACGTCTTGTTACTGCTATTAGGATCCGTGAGTCATGACCGGTGGCGGCGTATTGCCTGTCAGAACCTGAGTGTTGTGGAAGGAGCATGTCGCA
>PNEQ01127829.1:0-14115 GCA_003012365.1 Medauroidea extradentata
ATGTAGTGTATACAAATTTTACTTTTAAAAGTTATGCTAGAGTTAAATAAAAAAAAATTAAAAAAGAAATATAATCCCCATATTTTTTTCTTATTTTATGTATAGTGTGGTTATTTCTTTGTAGCAGCTTAGTTCCAAAAATATTATTTCATGGGTTCGTTTGAGTTCGAAAGAATATTTTTTGCATTAGGTTCGGTTCAGTTCGAATTTTTTTTGCCTTAGTTCGTTTCGGTATGGTTCGAAACATGAAAACAGAGGTTCGCTCAGCACTAGGAAATATGTATGTGATTATAAAATTCAACACAAATTTTCAGAAAAAAATCTAAAAATAGTACAGTACAATAAACAGTTTCACTAATTAACCAGAAATGGCTGTCATAAACAAATTAAATCACTTCCAAAAAAACCAAGTAATTTTAAGTTTACAATAAGTACCATTATGGTATAATAATTATTAATGACCTTGCATCAGCTGTCTATGCTGCATACTTGTTCTTTGTTGAATAAACCTAAGTATCTAGTACTTGTGAATCTTATGCACTGTTTCTGCAGCGAAGCGATTCTTGGTTTTTGTATTAATCACCCCAAACTGCAACTGTATCACTGCTCCTCGCTCTTGGCTTCCACATAAACTATCTGCTAAGAAACACTCATGTATTTGCTGTTCAAAATGAATCAGAAAGGCAGATGATTTTTAACAATTTATTTCTGTGTGCTTGTTCCCACCTTGCTTCTAGAAATATTAAAATGCTGGTAACCAAGTACTTACAAATCAAACAGATGTATCACATGAATAGCATTTCAAAATTCACATTTTGAATGGAGCCTAGCAGTGGCGGCATAAGTTATTCTTATTAAGGGGTTCAGGATCATTTACCGAAATTAAGGGAGCTGGGGGAGGGGGGACAGAAACATTGACAGAAATGTAGTACTGATTTTTTCCCTATAACAACTTATAAAAGCAGAGGGTCCAAGGGTCCTCTTTGGATATTAGTGTGCAAATTTGTGTTATTTATGTGGTTTTTGAGTCTAAATATTGAATATACAACTGGCTGAAAAATGAAATAAATTAAAATATTAAAATTTAGGGTGGATACAAATGCCTAGTCTGTCCCTCTCCCTTGTTCTAGTGTTGTAGGCAGTGGCCCCCTGTCCACCCCTTCTTCGCCTCCACTGCAGCCTAGAATCACCTAACTTACAAATTAAAAATGAAGATTCTGTCAGAAACAATGACTCATTAAGCCTATTATGTAACATTTCCAGTTGTTAAGATGCTCTGGATTCAAAGGTATGTGAATAAAGATCATAAATGGTTCATTAGAAACTTGTCATGCTGGTAAAATGTTTTCTTACAATGTTGCATAGAGTATTTGCAATTATTCACATTCCTTTCTATGTTGCTTTCTTAAGATGATGTGTAATGAGTACAGTGTTAATTTTTTCCTCTTTATATACTTGTTTGCATTGTCCACTCTAGTGATTTAAATTGTCTTAAAGATTAAAATTTTGTCAATTTCCACACAGATGCTACACATTTAAAAATATATATATATTTACATGGAATAAACTACACAAATGTTTTGGACTGTGTACATATTGTATACAAAGAGATACAGTACACAATTGAAAAAAATTTAGTTCTGATGTTCACTTTAATAACAATTTCATCTTTGGGGGAAAAAACAAAGGCTTTTATTTTTGTTTGTGAATTCCTGTAACACATAAATCACATAATTTTTTCTTAATGATTATTTTTTAAAAATCAAACATTGGAACATTAATTTGTAACAAGGATCTGGGTTTTATAACAATAACAATAAAAACTCAAATTTACAGATTTATTTCATAGTAACTTAATGCTGTTAAGCTAATAAAATAAATCACATAAGTTATCAAAATTCCTAAAAATTTTACGTTGCAGAATGAAGTACTGCAGTGGATTAACACACAAAAAATATAAACAGGTGAGTTACTGATATAGGTTGTTACTCATCTGCCTCAAACAATAAAATCCACATTTATGTACAGTATTAATGTTTAGTATGAGACTCATCTGTGTGAAGTATGTACATAATTTCTTTCTGACTAGATCAAAGTTGCAAATGTTATTACTTTAAATAATGCAACAAAAAAATTGCAGTATCGCACACAAACTGGAGTATGCATACCAATAACTCAGCAGATTAGTTTAGTGATAATAGCTTGCTGATAACTGACATATTACAATTAAATGTTCAGAAAATATAATAGGATTAGGTTTTTGGTTATCCAGCTGATCATACAGGCAATACAAAACACAATATTATTCAGAAACTACTCAATGTACATAAGGCTGCTGTCACACTATGCGATTTCGCCGCAGCGGCAGAAAGGGATGCAACTTCACCGGATGCCCTCGTGGTGATGCACTATTCCCGCCAAACCGGAGTGGGTGGGGCAAGAACTTCAATTTTCTTCGAGCAGTGACTGTGGCAACATGTATGTGTGTGTTGTAGCCATCTTATCTAAATTAAAAATTGTGTGTGCACTTGAAGCAGATGGATTATTACGAGAGCCGGTGCATCACAAGCATTGGGTTAATCTTTTAAATTTTGAACATGAAGGACATGACAGGTTTGAGATGTTCTATCAAAATACTCGAAGGTATGACCAGTTTTTTGATGATTACCGAATGACACAAATATCGTTAGATGAACTGCTTGAAGTCCTGAGGCCATTCATCAGCAAAAAAAATGTATAACGTTCAGAAATGCAATTACTGGAGACAAAATTAACGATAATGCTTAGGTAAGAACAGAAAATATATTTACGTAGTGAAACATTACATTATGGTATTTATACGTTTAAGGTGCACAAATGAAATGTCAATATATTCGACAAATATACATGGTGTGAGCTAGGACAAATACAAACACAATAGGCAAATACTACTAATTAGCTGTGAAACACATATTTTCACAACAGCATATGTTCACAGTACCTCGTAGGTAGATACGAGGCACTTGTTTGTATGGTGTTATTTGGTGACGGTGATAAGCTATGATGGATAGGTGATGGGGTTACATAAGGCGGGGTGGCCCCTGCATAGGCGAAGGAGGAATTTTGGTCTGATAAGAAAGGTTCATAGGAAGGAACGGAGTTGGAGGATTGCATGAATGAGTATATTTTTTCGCTTGTAGATAGTATTGGGAATTGTTATTTTTTGTCTGATGTTGCGAATGAATTGAAGAGTGACAAATTTAAAATCCAGCTTTTCGTCATCGTTCAGTTTCCCGTAGTCTGTAAGAAGAGACATTAAAAACACCTTATTTGCGTCCTCTTGGTCCTTAGGTGTGGTGTCCAATTTCTGGAACAGTTCCACCTGAAACTGCGTGAACTTAGACTGCCTACATTGTTGGTTGCCGAAGCGAAGTAGATGTGTAGGTCGGCTGCTGACACCTGGTTCATTGTTTAATACGTTTACTGCATGCTCTTCTACGTTGTTCTCGTGATATCAAGTATCCTCTGAAACTTCTTCGTTGTCTGCAATATTACCCAATGTTTGTCATTTTTCCATCCAGTTCAGCAGAAAGTGGAGGATGTCATCACAGACACACTTTTTTCTTTTTGCAGAGGCAGCATTACCGCTCTTATCTTGCTGTATGTGTTTCTGACAATTGTCTCCTAAGTGCCGCCACTTGTTATTCATCTTTAACTGTAACAGATAGGCAGGACAATGTGGATATCATACATAGTGCGTACTGTAAAGAAGTGTGTGGGGAGGGGACTAAAGGCATTCCCCTGGGAAAACTTACATTTCAAAGTGCAAAATGACTCTATTTAAACAATTTTCATATCTAATCTTTAAATATACTGCATGTAATAATATCAATTTTTTTAGATAAAATTTGTTGAATATTTTATTTAATGGATCGGTGGGTGGGATGGGGGGGGGGGCAAGAGACGTGTCCCCCACCTGCTCCCCCCCTCCCCAGGCATGCACTAGTTTAGCACATTAATGTACGTAGGAACTCTGGCCCTGTAATGTTAGTTTGAAATGCTTCATGTAATTATTACAAAAATTAACAGTTAATGCAAAACATTATGAATACATTTTTCATTTAGCTTAAAAGTAATGAATTCCTTCATGAATAAATATATTATTTTTATTCCTACCTGTGTACTGTTATATCATTACATTCGACTGAGGTCAAGCGAATGAAACGAGAAACATTTTCACAAAAATACATTTTGTTTGCAAAGTATTTTGTTCAAAGATAAGTTGATGTAACTTGTAGTACATGAAATGTTGTTGAAATTATGTTGTATTAACACTAATATTTTTGTTATTCCTGTTTTCTTTAGCATAATGCAAATTTTGGTTGCAGGAACATTGCATAGATTACTGTTTCACATACAAAATAAACTTTCAAAGAAATGACTGAATAGTAATTTTGTTTGTTGCAACAACTGGAGACTTTTTTCTGTGTATTTAATGAAATATTCATTGTTACACTTTAAGAACAGCATTTTTGTAAAATACTACACAGACAAAATATAGTGTAGACCAAATCTTTTAGCGAATATGGAATGCCTACTGCAACAATTGTTATATTTTCACTGCTACTATTAGGAATAATGTGTATGCTATGTGCTATTTGTTCGGTGGTATAATGCATATATAAATCGAGTCCAATTGTACATTTTACTCATCGAAATACTTTTAGGCCTACATGCCAGAAATAAAAATTGTTGCCCCAAACACAAATTATGTCTCCCTTACATTTATCATTTCTTTCCGCTATCTCCATCTTCATGAAACACTCATACATTAATAAGCCAATTTCCATTTATGATTTTTCTCTGCAATTTCTGTCCGAATACTCTTTCGACTGGTTTTCCCAGAGTGATGGCCTCTCTTGAATGCACACAATAAATTTATCCACGTCGAACATGGCAACACCAAACAATAAAATGGTCAGCCCTTCCGGTTCTACTGCACAGTGTGACCACACACAATAGACTGTGTGTGTTGTCGCTTGGTTTTGGCTGTCCAGTCTTGCCGCGTTGCCGCAGCATGCTGCAGCAGCTTCTGGTCATTACGGCAGCGTCACACAAGTAACACCTCACTTTTACAACAATGTGTTATGCCCATCCCGTTTAACCGTTCCGGTTCTACCGCAGCGGTAGAAACATAGTGTGACACCGGCCTAAGGGATGATTGCTTAGAAATAGCGTTAAAAAAATGCCATACATATGCATAACCTTTACAAATCCTCCATTAATCTGCAAAGCATATTTTTTCATCACTGTCAAAAATTTGTGTTCTAGTGGTTCTTGTTAGGTGCGACACTCATGGTTCAGGATATTTTGAAAGCTATAGGAGGTACCAAATAACTTTCGTCTAAAATATTACATCATGACTTGATATGGTTACCACTGAATGACTCATAGAGGGGAGTTGACGAGAAGACTGCACGCCAATTATGTGTCTTCTGCCTAGAGGCACGGGGGACACGCGATATGAGTGCTTTGTCATCTTTACCGCTTCTACTTTTTTAGGCCTCGAAAGCGCAAAATATGTTCATTCAGATGACCAATTAAACTCTTACTATATTTTAATGTATGAACAATAAATAGACCTTTTAAAAGGTAAGACTGGAGCATTCAGAAGACCTGATCACCAAAGGCTGCATTACCGCGACTCTACTTTCTTAACAACTGTAACAAATTTTGGCATTGTATTAAAAAGATCTTGCAAAATTAGCTTTAATTTCATTTGTGCTTTACAACAACAATAATCTAATGCTCACAACTTTGTTCCTGCCCAGTGACAGGTTCTCTCCACATACTCAAGCCCTTCATGAACTACCCAGCTACTCTCACCATCCTAACAAGCATAGAATGTCTACCTTGTTCTGTTCTTTCTCATACCATCAAAATATTTTCACTGTCATTTCCTCTTACCTTGTACCCTCCCTTGTATTTAGTGGGCAACCCAACCTCCTCTATTCACCACCCTTTACATTCTGACAAACCTTTCCGCTTTTCTTCTGTCTTTCAAATGACTGCATCATATTTCCTTCATCTTCAGTGAAGGCCTAAAGAAGATTTCTTCCTCTTCCCCTTATTCCATTTACCCTTAAACCAATCTGGCTGCCTTTCTCCAACTCTTACACCTCCAATTCCACACAAGGGTCTCATTCTGCTGAGGCATGTTCTAACATTGGCCATATACCTTTCCTTTCACCTAACATTGGACTCCTTCAGCAACCTTCGCAGCACACCTAACATCCTCCTTCCATTCGTAAAATGTATTTTCTAACTTAATTCTGCAGCAACATTTATAAGTACTTATTTATCTTACGGTCATAGTAAATATGTTTGTATGATTGGTGTGGTCATAGAGTTTATTTTTCTGCATCTGCCATGTTAGGAAGTTCCTGAAACATTTAATATTACCACGATATCTAGTCAAGATAGTTAATTTGATATAACATGCGGAACAATGTTACATGTCTTTCAACAGTTAAAATTCCAATATCTAGCCTGATGTTACAAACAGTGATGATTCCAGGACATATTTGAGTATGACTTCCGGGTTACTCGAACGAAAATATTACCACGAAATCTAGACATTATCCTTAATGTTACAGGACATATGGTGTATTGTTACATTTCATCCTTCACAGCAAAAAAAAAAAAAAAGAACTGGATCTAGCCAGATATTACAAAGTATGAGATTTCTAGCACATATTTGAGTATGATCTCCGGGGGTTACTTGAATGAAAATATTACCACGATATGTAAACACTGATCTTAATGTGATAGAACATAGACCTACGGCAAATTGTTACATTTCGCTTTTCGTATAAAAAATTTTTTTGCTGAACCTAGCCAAATATTACAAAGTAGGTTGCTTCTAGCACAAATTTGGGATTGATCTCTGGGGGTTACTCGACTGAAATTATTACCACAATATCTAGACATGGTCCTTAATATGATAGAACGTACAGCATACTGTTACATTTCGTCCATCATTCCAAAATTTATTCTTAATCTACCCAGATAACGCAAAGTAGGAAGTTTCTAGTATACATATTTAAGGATATTCTCCGGGGGTTACTGGAACGAAAATATTACCATGATATCTAGTCAAGATAGTTAATTTAATATAACATGTGGAACATTGTTACACGTCTTTCAAAAATTTAATTTCCAATATCTAGCGTGATATTACAAACAGTGATGATTACAGGACATATTTGAGTATGACTTCCGGGTTACTCTAACGAAAATATTACCACAAACTCTAGACATTATCCTTAATGTAACAGGACATACGGTGTATTGTTACATTTCGTCCTTCACAGCTTACAAAAGCTGAATCTAGCCAGATATTACAAAGTACGAGATTTCTAGCACATATTTGAGTATAATCTCCGGGGGTTACTCGAATGAAAATATTACCACGATATCTAAACACTGTCCTTAATGTGATAGAACATACGGCATATTGTTACATTTCGCCTTTCATATAAAAAAAATAGCCAATTGTATCTAGATTTTAAAATGTAGGAAGATTCTACCACATATTTGATTTTGATGTTCGGGGGTTACTCGAACGAAAATGTTACGACGATATTTAAAAATGGTCCTGGATGTGACCTAGATAATACGGCATATTGTTACATTTCTAACTTATAGCAAAAAAATTGCCAAATATGTCTTTTTTTTTTTTAGCAAAAATAAGTAGTACATTTACTGATATTAGATAGGAGGGTTCCTGGCATATTCATAAGTATGATTTCCGCGAATTACTGTGATGTAAATATTTACATGATACATACATTTTTTAAATACCTGTGAACAGTTTTCATAAAATGAAGTTTGTTTCTTGACTTCTTCCTGCTAGCATATGACTGCATGACTTTTATTCTTATTTTCTAAAGCAGGGTTTTATTACATCAATTTTATTGCTTATTGAAGAAAAAAATGACTTGTGTCCTTCTTGCACTGAGTGGGATGTTTGTAGAAAAAAATGTTTGACTTATACTGTTTTTGCATGGAATAGTACGAATAGGTTCTTGTGTCCTTCTTGTATTTAGATACTCAGCACCCTTCTTTTATCCGTTGGGTGTGCAACTTTTTTATTTATCACTTTTTCTTCCTCGCTCCCCTCCGACCATTATTACGCTGTCGTAGAGGGAGAATGTAGGGGAGGAAAAATAGATCTGAAATAGAGGTAACTTCAGCTCAGTCAAAATTCTTATGTAATGAAATTCCGATATGATTGGCAACACTGGTGAAGACTCTCGTTCGGTCCAGATATAACCAATTGAAGAGGTTATAGTAGCTAAAGCGGTTCCACCACAACGGTCCACGGTTAAGCTACGATTTTAAGAACATGGGACAACGCACTACGCTTACAGTGGCTAAAACATTCAACAGATAATTCCCGGAATTTTTATGAATTATGAACAATTCCAGTTGTAAATAAAATTCTGTACATTTCCCACTTTTCCCAGCTGCCAGACACCCTATCAAGGACAACAGAGTGACAGTTTACTTTTCTCCCGCAGGACTAGTTGACACGGTCGAGAAGTAGATTGTACTGTACTCTCAAGTTAACACCTCAGGTCACAGTAAATAGTATTTTTAAATTATGATTCCATTCTAGATGGTCTTCAAAAGTTCCTACTTTATTGCGAACCACCTATACCACATCCTTCCAAAAATTCCCAGCCTTCTTCACCTTCAACTCCACCGAAATTAAATTCCACTTCCTCACAGACCTCGTCAAGCATAGAATACATCCTCTTCTTTTCCTAACACCTTAACGCACATATGAAAACTACATTGGATCTACTCGATAGCGAGTAAATCAGTCAAGACTGCCATGCAATAAAGATCTTGGCTACCGGCCCTCAAGAACTCTTAATATTCAATCCAATCTCGTCGTCGGATTCACGCTGAGAAGGGAAGACAGCAGCCAGCAGACAATACACAAGAAAGCACACGTAGAAAGTAAACAGACTCCCACATGTGTACAAGATAGAAAATATGTTGTAAGGCGGTCGAGTGCATTTTCACAGAAAATATGTCGTATCACAATATTTTAGTTGAACGAGAAGTCTGGAAAAGTTTATCAAGTGAAAATGTCCCCAAAGAAAGTAATTCAGGTATGGAATAAATTATATAATAATAATTAGGTGTTTAAAACACATACACTTTATATCTTTCAAATTAAGTTACGTATAGTAAACTCTAGATCAATGCAAAGCAGCGATTATGTGCTAGAGAACATTTTTACTATGCGATAAATTTGCTACGCAAATTTTCAGGCGTTAGCTCCAGCATTTTTGTGCAGTATACATTACTAATATGCAATTGTAATGATATACCTATACATATACTGTATTAGTACAAAATTTTATTATGCAATGATCTAACCTGGTTCACATGTCTGCAGATTGGCGACTGAAATTGAGATTCTGCTGATTTTGCCTAATTTTATTTAAAAATGCCACCAAATAACTACTCTTCGGATTTATGACTGATTGCTAAGCATCCTACGACTGAGTAGATCCAGTCATGTGACCAACAGTACAGAGTAGGATTATACCGACTACGTTTTCACAAGCGCCTTTAATCTTGTGTCTAATATTCCCTTTCAGCCATAGCAATCACATAATAATAATAATAATAATAATAATAATAATAATAATAATAATAATAATAATAATAATCAAAATTCTTGCAGGCGGACTATCACTCTGTACCAAGTCAACATCTCCCCACTCACTCTCCTTCCAAACCCCTCCCGAACCACCCCTCTCTGTCAACCCTCACCAACTCCTCCCTCAGCACGTTCCACTCCCTTACCGACCTGACCATCATTGACTATCTACCCCTCTCCGTCTTCCTCCCAAACTCTCTGAAGCTTCTCACTGTTGTTCCCTCTTCCTCTGTAATCACTTCTGAATTACTGGGTACCTAACCTTCCCCATCTCCACTCTCCCTTCACCACCTTGAACCTAAGAAGCCTCTCCACTCTTCGCCTTGACACCACCACTAATATAAACAATGGTAGTATCAGATTCTCTACTAAGTTGTGATTTTTCAATGGTAAGGTAATTTGTGATCCTTCATAGGATATTACTGTTTTTTTATATTTAATATATCAGTTAATTTTTTTAATTTACTTCAGATATGCATTTTTGTAAATATTTACTCTAAACTTAAAATGATTACACTGGTGTGACATTGAGTAGGTCCTGATTCACATTCATTCACATTAGTGGTAAACAATACTAACCTACCTAGGCCTACTGGTGTGTTCCAGTTCCAGATCAACAAACTCTTCAGGTTAAAGTTGTTTAGTTAATAAATTACAGTTGTTTAATTACTACTGTTGACATTCTTAGTGGGGAGAAAAAGTACTGTAGGACGTACAAACCAAAATTAACTGTAGTATACTAGCACACAAAAAAACACACGCAAGCGCTACACACGAACATACTAAATAAACACTACTAATATAATGTTTACATTATACAACAAGAAAACTACATCGTGCACACGCCTGAGAAACATAACACACTGCAGAAAGAGATACCATAGGGTTAATGCTCGTTGCTAAGTAAATATAATAGTACAGCACTTCGTTCAACGTGGTACATACCAAAATAACCATAAGTATCAACCGTCACCGACTGACTGATCAATTTGGACATGAACAAAAAATTACCTTGGCTTGAAACTTAGCTTGTGATATTTATATACACAACTATAATAGGCAGTCTGAGTTGTATTTTAGTTTTAAGGATGGAATATATTACGTTTCATTAAATTCAAAATGAGGTACATAAAACTATTTATTGTTTTGATTGTCATTTGTTTTGTTTGTTAAAAAATAAACATGGCATGTTTTGAGCGAAGAAAGCGGAAATGATGCGGATAGTAAAATGAACGTGCTGCTTACTGCAGCATTATGACAAATTTGAAGAAGTCAAAATGTTTTCCAGGAAAGATGCGGCAACAGAATGCGGAACATTTTCGCCATAATGCGTGTGTTCATTATTAAAAAATGTTTGTAATAATGTATTTTGTGTCAACAGCATGCGGTTGCAAATTTACGTGTAAGGGATTGATCCCTGTCAGATAGATTTTACGGTTTTTCTTATAAATCAGGGAATAGACACATTGTTTTACTTTTTTCACGCTGACAAGGCATAGTTTATAGTTTCATTCACTTTTTGGAATCCGTATGACATTGTTTCTGTTAATTTTGCGGCCTCTGTAGTCGCTCCCGTAAATAAAGCAATTATTCCTTTTCAGCTGTTTCCCGTTGCAAAATAATGAATATATTATGGTTCCCACAATTACAGAAAATCGATTAAGTTTGTATCTATGCCTTGTCGTGACAAAAATTTTGATACGTAGACTGGAACAGAAGTTATCGAGAAGAAACAGATAAATCCAATGTGGTAGGGATCAACACTCCTTAAGCAGTGGAAGTTATGGACTATAAAGTAAGCAAGAGTGGAAGGAGGATCACACTGCTAGCAGTATATAGACCACCAGGACAGGGGAAACAGGCACTTGAGGTGGTCAGGGAGAGAGTCGATATGTTGAAGGATAGGCATTTGGTCATTGTAGCAGGGGATCTAAATATGCCAGGGGAGCAGTGGACTGAAGGTTTGAATGGGGTGGGTGCTAGGAGGCAGAAAATGGCATCACAGTTCGCTAACAGAGGGTTAGTACAGGCAGTGGAAACTCCTACGAGGTGGAATGACGAGGGTGTTGGGTCCTTGCTAGATGTGATCCTAGTTAGGCCTGGGAGTGCTATAGTTAGTACTGTTGTGTTAGATGGAATCAGTGACCATGACATTCCTGTTTTGGATATAGGACTGAGGAAGAACACGGTAGAGCAAACCAAAGAGGTGGTGATTTGGCAATACGGGCATGGAAAAGGTTGGGAGCTGAAAATTCTTTGAGGAGTAGGATTTGAGAAATGGACTATGGAGGATAGTGTAGTATTGGAGGAAATGTTAGTGGAATTTGTCCCACAAAGAAGGATAAGGGCCACAGGTGATCCACCATATTATGGGAGGGAGATTCAATGTTTGTCGAAAAAATGTAGGCAAATGTATGCATTTATGTATTGATGTCATTTATATGTAAATGAACTTCACAATACAAAGTTTAAATATCAGAATACTATTTTCCTGTAATTTTTTGTAATTATTATTGTTTGTACTATGGTATTCAATATTTGCCCGTAAGTAGGTGTCCAGTGTGAATTATGTTTTGTGAGTTGCTATGCCAGATGAATCCTTAAATATGCTGCATGTAATTTGTATTTTATGGGTATTCTATGTGTTGATTACAGTGATAAAATTTCCAGAAGAATTGGTGAAAGGGGAAAAAAAAAACAGGGAAAAAGCAGGTTTCTTTCCAAATGTTCTAGAAACATTGGAAAAATTTCTTTAAAATCATTGTGAAATTGTACTAAACCTGTGGTAGCTAAATAATGCATAGTAACTTTTATAAAGTAATTAAAATAAGGAGAAAAGTTGAGGACTGGCCTATCTGATTCACTCTGAATGTTTACTTACTAGCAAGGTGTGTGTGAATGTGTAAAGAAGGCAAACTTTTGAACATTACAGTTTTAAGATAAGAGGATCTACAGAAACATCACATTACTGTAATTTAAGTAACTTGTTTACTAGTAATCAGGAACACACACACCATCGTAAGTCGTAACTGAACACCTGGTAAACTGCAATCTGTGTCAATTTTCACATGTCAATTATGTGTCTGAAAAAAAAAAAGCTGCAAATCATAAAGTTGATGAAACGTAAAACTACAACAAAGTACACCACTTAGCCAGTTGATACATTGTGTGGCGAAATAAATCTGAATAGTTATAATTTTCAATAGCATTGCAAGAGGGAATTTATTATTTGAAACTGGTTTGACAACATAAAAATGAGTGGGTAGGTTTAATTTCATAATTGGATACCAGTAAATTGGTACAATGAAACCCTTTTGCTCTTTCTTTTGTTGTGATATCAAACATGGTTAAATTATAGTGACACCTCTAGGTCATGTCAGGTGGGATGTCACAGTATAAAGTTGCCCGGCTTTTACCTGTTGGTGTGGGGGAGTGGGTCGGCGACCATGGGCCTTCCTGTCCTGACTCCGACGGCGTTTGTAGAGAGTAGCGTCGTCCCTCGAAGCTGCTGCAGCGTCCCCGGCGTATGCTGTTATGAGACATCCACTACTACTACTGAAATGAAAGTTGGAGATACAGATGACTCTTAAGGTACGGTTTATTCTGGTCACTCGTCCTAGAGCTGACCACCATGTACCACGCTACTGTTCTCGCCCGCAGCACTGGCGTAAGCGGTTAAAGTGGCACGAGGCCAACAATGGAAAATAACGTGAAATCCTTAAACGGGTGCTGAAAAAGCTCTCCCCGACCGCGTGTCAATCCCTGAGGCCATGCAAAAAAAGAAAGAAAAGGTTCTGATACGTTACTGATAAATTATTGAAAACTAAAATGACTTGATCCCAAAAGATTGGGCCTCAGGGAGACGGGAACGTGCTCCACGCGCGACTTAGCGCTCCGGTGATCAGGCGAAGACTACTGACATGGCGTCTGGAGGGAGGACACGGTAGCCCACGTTCCCGCCAGACTTGGTGGTTAAGCTCTTACAAGCTAAACTAAAGTAAAATTCATTACAGAATATCATCCAAAATTACAAAAACAATTATTAATACTCGTCTGCCCTTAGTTAATAACTGCCAGTCTGTATAGGGCGTGTTCAGAATTACACTTAAAAACGCAACAATACACAGAAAAGCAATAACGAATAATATAAAAGCAATATTTGAAAAAGTAATGAAATTGTAGACATTGTAAATGTGATTGAAAGTCTACTTAAGTATTATTTTGTAAGACGTAACAAAATAATACGATGACGATTTTGGTGGGCTTTGGCATAGCGTCCTACTGCCCTAATCAAAAACATCACTCACTCATAGAAAAATTAAAAAGAAGAACGTTTATTCTCATGGTGCCTGTAGGTCTCTAGAAAATCTGTAGAGTCTACAAATGATATCAGTTTG
>PNEQ01127833.1:0-14112 GCA_003012365.1 Medauroidea extradentata
TCTGTCAAAGTTAAACAAAAAATAAATCAACCGTTGACTGAGTGAGTTGTTATTGATGAAGTCACGATGATTGGTTAACCCTGAAATTAAATCAAACTGAGCTATCCGGAGCACGCGCAAACTTAACATAACCTCAACACCAACTGCAGTAGACTACAACAGCAATAGTCCAAATAGCAACACACAGCAAGACGCAGAATGGACGCGTCACATCAGTATACAATCTTAAAAGTCAGCAGTGGTGATGAATCACCGTATGCTGTGCAGCACCCCGTGTGCACCGCTGTCTTCACTCTTGAGGTCTTCTGCTCGACTCCCATCGCACACCTCCTCATCGTCCATTAGCTCACCACAGCAGTCCTCTTGTTTCGCCCAACACTGCTCCGATGGTAGCAGCCTGCCGCCTCGCATAGACTCTGACGTCACCAAGATGTCATCGCCAGTCTCTCTCCATAAGCATAACACCTTCCTCTAGCACAATCAATAGCGAACTCTCTCCAACTGTGTCAATTCGGTGCTTTTATACTCTGCAAAACAGTCGGGGATTCACCACATTACATGGGTCTAAAAATTGCCATTACATCATGCTTCGAACGAGACTTCAGCCTCATATAACGGCCTTGTAGGGCCAAGGCACATTTTAAACAGGTCCCTATGACATATATCGTCGGGGTTTACATCATGGGGCAGCCCGGCTCGAGAGTCATGGGCTAGTCCGTAAGGTGTTTCAACACAGGTCCCAGCGAGCCAGTCCTCAGAATTACAGCATGCAACAAAATATATATATAGACGTGTGCCTAGCACACCCTCCTACTAGTCCGTCTGCCTCACAGTACTCGTTTGGCATGGCCTACACTCAGTGCATGTCGTAAATAATAAATATTGCCTTTGAAATTTGTTTCTTTAAATTTAGTCCTTATTTGATAAGTTTTTCAAGTGTCTAATAATTGTTTCAATGTTTTTCAACATGTATATTAATATTTGTTGTTCATTTTTAATTGCCATTATTCAGTTGCATCATTTATGCTATGTGTATCGTATCCTTCCGCTTGAACATGATACAACAGTAAAAAATACTCCAATATAAGACATTTCTAAATTACCAGTAATGTTTTAATATGTTTTGTTATTTTTCCAGTGTCCGTTTTGTATTGTATCTTACGTAATTTCGTTTTATTTAATGTGTTTGTATCGGAACTACTTTGTACCTCGCAAGGTCACCCACCCCCCTTGACGTAGGATGCCATTTTTCAGTTATTCGGAATTAGACGTGTCGAGGAGCTAGACATGTTTCTGTCCACACTGGTTATTCATCAGCTTTGCTCCAGCCATCTATAGTTTTCAATAGTTACAATTTAATTTACCGGAACCCTTTTGCTGTTTTGAACTGGGGCTCCTCATCTCCTGCCGGCTGTCACGTCCAGGGGCTTAAGTTTGCACATTAAGTGTACCACCAGCTCCGTGCTGTTTTTACCGCATCACCTACTGGAGAGGTTTGTGCTCCAGATCCGCTTAGCTGGCATTGGCCTTCTGCGAGTACCAGTCTTTTGCTCATTGTGAGTAAACTTCAAAAAACTATTCACGTCTTACATTTGCAAGTAGTGTTTTTGGCTCACCCCGTACCTAGTGATGCCTAACATAAATTTGAGTGTGTTGTGTCGTGGCGACTGGCACTAACAAGTCCCTGAAGAGCAGTTGTTTGAGGGTGCCACAATCCACTGGTACGTAGCCTGCCCCGTGCTCGTCGGCCTATCGACCTTGGGATCATAAAAAAAAAAAAAGGATTTCCACAGCAGCTTCTGCCGTGTGCCCTTTCCCCACTATCCATCTCATCACAGCTCTCCCTGCTAGCCGGTCCACTCCTGTAACTTGTCATCCATATCTCGTCTGACTCATCTACCGAGCCAGTGTCATCATTATCATCTACATGTTCCCCCCTAGCGCCCATGTCAAATTGGCGCCATTTCAACGTGGGGCATAGTACAAGTCACGTTAATATATACATACAGACACACACACAGAGGTAAAACTCGGGACCAGAAATATCCACTTCAGTAATGCTGCTTGGGAAAAACCACATGGTCGTACACAATGTAAGTATGAGGCCTCTTGCTCGTGTTTCGCTGAGCTAGAACTGAGGAACTGACGTCTATGGGTTTACTCAACTTTCCTTTGAAAACCATTTCTCGTCATTCAGTACCTTGCAAAACAGATTCATTAAATTGGTGAGTGAAATGCTATATTATGAATGTATACCTTGTCAGAGATACACCTAATGTCCTAGTAATTACCCTGATCTCTTGTAGAAGTTCCAGTTTCTACATAATTTCTGTGAAGGAATGTCCCATATATCTCGCACAAAAAATACAGTCGTAATGAAATGCTAAAAAATCGTTTTTTTTTTTGTGCCAATTCTGTGCTCAATTACACAATCTAACAATATTGGAGTTACATATGTATGGCCACTATTCAATTTGGCTGGTCAAATTCAGTGTAATTTTGCCATCATAGTAAGCTTTTTTGAAGTGTACATCAGAAATTTATCAAAGTTCATTCCCTGTGACGTTTTATGAAATTTATTGGTATTGTGATTTATATATTTTGACACTATACATCATATTTGTAAAACATAACAACAAACATTAACATGTTATTTCTAAGGTGAAAACAGACAGCTTCATACACAAAACCCACGGTCTAGGTTATTGATTTCAGTTAAACTATTTGGTAACTAGAAATTTGTTTGTCAAGTAAGTACTTAAATAATGCATCACAATAATTATTAGGATATTTTTCAACTTTGGAAGCACCTACACCTCCTCCTACTTGGCCTGTTCTTTCTATTTTCCTTCAGGAATAACCTTTTAAAACTTCTTGCCATGTTTAAGACGATACACATTGTAAAATAGGCATGATTTATCCTGATAACTAAAAAAAAATAGTTTATTAAGAGCTGTGATTCAGCTACATAACTGCAGCGTTTGTAAAGGTTATCACATTTCTAAAATATACAAGTAAAATTTAATAGCATTTTCTATGATTATATCTGGTAGATTTTTTCACCAATTTCAATATATTATATCTATTCTAGTATACAACTACTATTTATATGCTCAACTGCACAAAATAGTAGTTTTACATACCTGATAAAAGCGTAAATGTGATGGCATAAAGGTACTCTTTGGGACTCTCCACTGCTTGCTTTGTAATTGTGGATACATCAACCTGGAATCTAACATGCCGTTGGAACATGGCTGGTGCAGTGGAACCACGCTTGTACTCAACTCGAAATGACATTGGGCTGGAAACACTATGGCTCAATTCCGCTATCTGGAAGAGAAAATAACTATAAATCACTAATTTAAAATTGAAATTATTTATTGTTTACAACTGAATTAATGAATAAATATATATAAAAATTCTTAGCCTACATTACAGTAAAATCTCTGCACAAGGCGGTTCTTCGGAAATGTAACTTACACCAGTATTACAGCCTTTTGTGCTATTCTTGGCTTGACTATAAGAGTTGAAGCAAAGAAGATGAAAACAAACTGTTCTAACAAGGTGTGGCACCAACCAGAAAAAAAAACTACATAGTGATTTGTCTACAAAACAAAAAAATAAATATTCTTAAAAAATATGCAGAATGTCAACGCTACGCTTCTGAAGGAGGAACGTTATTGAGATCAAAACAAGTAGAGATGAAAAGGAGATGTTTTTGAGTAATCTACTTCAAAAGACAAGAGAAAAAGTCTACTGAACGAAATACACTGGTAAATGCTAAACAGAGATGATTGGCAGGTACACAATTTGAATGTAATTTGTCAAGCTTGTATTACTATATTATTTTTATTATTTATTTTGCCCTTTACATCCCCTTAAACAGCACAAGATCTTGGTAGAGATATACATGGTGAATGTAGGCCTATTAAGCACCTGACCCTTAATGCCGATTATTAGGTCATATGATCCCTCTGACCCATTGGTTCCACAGCCCATGTCTACAACAACTGCAATTATGCATTTCGTACCAATTCAGTAACTCGTGATTCCTTATTCAGAAATATTCTAGGAGCTAATAAATATACTGATATATCTTGTCCTGATTAAGTTGGCTGCTAAAATAATGCAAAATGTAATTTTATTTAAAAAATTTGACACAAGGGGTGTGAACTCCTGTTAAACTGAACATCACTATTAAAAAAAAAAGTTTAACAAGAAAGCCAACAAAAAAAATAACACCTAACCTTGGAAATTCTACTTTAGTTGCCGAATGTACAGGTTGTACAGAAACAAATGCATAATAAGCACACCATGCGAATCCAGGGTTAAATTGGAGACAAAAATATTAGTGGCAAAATGTTGTACAACGACATTCTATATGCACAATGTGGCAATGTTGCACTGCAGATAGTCACCTCTTAAACTCCACAGATATCTTACTTATATTACTACTGCTGTTCTGACCAGTATATCATGAATCCAAATTAAAATCCTGAGTAGTTCAAACATGATTATAAATTGATTTTGAAACAAAATACAGATTACCAAAACTATAAGTTATGTGCATAATACAAATACAGATTTGGCCAAATTGCACAATGCAAAAACAAATATCGTTGAAAATTTTAGAGATGCAACACCTCACTCCATCCCCTTTTCTCTCTCAGGGTGTCTACTTATTTTTCTTTCACAAATATCAATGAATTTTGATAACTTTGGTAATTTTTATTTAAAAAGAGATAATAGTACTACACACAAACACTATTAATTTTTTTAAAACACAGTGAAAATTTAAAAATCAAAGTGTACTGACGAACTGCATTTTAGATAAATAATTACTGCTTCCCAACTATGCAGACTTTTTTTAATGTTACAAAGGACTTATTTTGAAATAGTATTTAACAAACAGGAATACAACTGGTGGTGCTTGTCAAGTCAAACACAAGTGAGCAAGACATTATCTTCTGTTTCCAATCCTGGTACAAAGAAAAGAAAATAAACTTTCACAGACATCACCTTGAAAGTACTGTTTATTAGTGATATAATGAAGAACCTGCTGTAAATATAATATGCAAAATTAAAAAGGAAGAATGTGACATTCTCCAGGAAAACCACAGGGTACAAGAGAATAACTGTCCATGTTATAGTTATGCAAACAAGGTAAGTCCTTTTGCCACAGGTGAACAACTGGTCAACATGTAAGTGAAGATTACCTCCTTCGTTTCTGGTACATGTCATAGGATAGATAGCTAAAAAAATAAGGAATTCTTACACATATATTGCGTAAGTCTTACAAAATCTTACTTAATTTATCTTGGCAATGTAAAATACAGGATGTATGGAAATAAATAACCCAAACACCAGGAGTTGACTCATCTTGAAAAATTAGGCAGATATTATATGGGGCACTTTCGTGACAAGTAAACAAGTAAATAATAAGGGAGTTACAAGCCTTTGAAAAATTTACTTTAAAATCGTAATACATAAATACATAAAAACCGGTAAGGAGTTAAATTATAATCATGTGGTTTATGTTTGGTAATATATACTAATATCTTCAGCCTGTAGAACATTCACAATTTGAACCATCCTTTTACATGAAAATTATATTATATAAAAAGTCTTTGACATTAGGAATTGTGAACAATTCATGTTGCCTATTTGAGCAGTACTTTAAAATGGGGAAAAAAAAAAAAAAAAAAAAAAAAAAAAAAAAAAAAAAAAAAAAAAAAAAAAAAAAAAAAAAAAAAAAAAAAAAAAAAAAAAAAAAAAAAAAAAAAAAAAAAAAAAAAAAAAAAAAAAAAAAAATATATATATATATATATATATATAAATTCTTGTCGAAAATACCTAGAATCCACAGTTTATCAGAAAAATGCACAAAACTGTTATTATGACAATAAAACAGCAACTGGTAAGTAGGAAAAAGTCCACTTTAGCCAAAGAATTGTCTTGTACGTGCACCATGTACTCAGGAAAATGCAACACGTGATGCAGGTGTTTAAAAGCAGGTTGCTAAATCCATCCATGTTCGAAAGATTTATTGAGCCGCGGTGGCCAAATGGTTCAACCATTTGCCTCCTACCAAGGTGATCCAGGTTCATTTCCTGGCAGTAAAAATTCTGCACAACCAAACTGGTAGCCAAATATTCAGAGTCACTCTTAAGTTATTTGTATTTTACTCTGGTGGATTTTGCGATGTTTTTAAACAACTGCATCACAGGTTGCATCTTCCTGAGAGTCTGGTGCACATACAAGAATATTCCTTGTTAGAACTAGCAGTTTTTACCTACATGTCAGAAGTTTCATTATATTCACAGCAACAGTTGCGAGCATTTTTCTGGAAAACATTGTATTGTCACAAAGTGATTTTTCTGGTTTTAGTTACTTTGTTAAGATATCTTCATTTTATTTTCAGATCCCTGCTTTCCATAATTCCTCACTTTAGAGTATACTGAATTCTGGTTTTCTAATAATAGCGGCTGTGTATCATTAGTAGTATTTTAAAGTATTTGTCTAATTTTCCCCTTCCACCCCTAATACATCTATAGGTTATACCCGAGATAGGCAATTATATTACGGTATGATCGTGATACAATTCACGTAGGCCACTGCTACACCGAGTAGAACTGAGTGATTTAAAATTTAATCGTAAATTTTGAAAACACACGTGATGTTATTTTCTTTGTAGCCTTCTAGTGAAGTAGTGCTGTTTCTTGTCGCCGTCGAGCGCTTTGTATTTGCTGTCTTCCGTAACCTCAGTAACTAAAAGTTCAGTTTCCTATTATTTATTAATTACTATTTTCATGTTATTTTTGATGGAGGCATAAGGAAAAGTAAAACTTCAGCAAGAACAAATTATAAACTAATTTTAGTAAAGAAAGTTTGGCTCCTGAAAGGACTTGCAAAATGAAATGTGTATAGTGTACAGAATGTGTGGCTGTTATGTGTTTACAGAGATGTTAAGGTGTCAGAGTGTGCACCCTTGTTGTTTGTCCTCATGAGGAGGCAATTTTATTGTGAGAAGCTGCAAAGGACAGCTTAGATGATGATGTCAGTAGAGGCTCAGTGGTAGCCTAAAGGTTCAGTTCCTTCCCAGGAGACCAGATCATTTAATGAATGAATTTTTTAAAATGAATTTGGAAAAAATTACCTAAATAATGAAATGATAAAATTGTGGTTATGATGGAAGGCCTCTACTAATTTTGAAAAATGAATAGGTTAGGACTTGAGTAGCATTAATTTTTTACTTTCTGTATAAGCATATTTTTATTTAATTTGTGGGTCAGTTTTGCTTGTTTTCATTACATAGATTATAGTTAGTTGAATGGTTTGGTAGTTAGGAGCTGGAACCCTTCCTTTCCCTTCTCTTACTGTATAGAAGATAATGTTTTGGTTGTTGACGTGTGTGAGAGACTCTCTACAGTAAGTGAGAAAATTAGTGGAAGAGAGGAAAAGACTCCTCTGCTAGTTTTGAACAGTTTGGTGCTTCATGAACAGTGTTTAGGGTGAATCTAGAGGGACGGCTGTTGGTATGTTGTGCCAATAGCAGTTTGGACTTCCATTGTGTGGTGTGAGCTCATGGGCTCATTACCTGGAAGAGATTTCCACCCTGGCTGTAATTAACCCTGGGACTTGGGTTGGCCCTGGACATTTGAGATGAAGAAGATCATATGGCTGGATTCCTGGCTGGTAACATAGTAGGCCTACCACTCCAACACCGCTACTGGAACCTACACCTGCAGCCAGTCGAGTTCGTCCTTCCAGGATGGTACCCTATCTATGGGGAAGTTAGAAGATGGCGAAGTTGGACTCCTGGCCACTGCAGAGGGTGTTCCTGGTTTTGCCCCCTGTTTTGTCATCTGGCCGGTCTAGTCTGCTTGTATGGCTCTGTGCACCAAGATTTGTAGTTGGCCAGAGCTACACTGTCAACTCTAATGTGTGTGATGGACTGTGATGCTGAAATGGCGATGGACTGTCGTCAGTGAGGTGTGGGATGCCACAAAGTCTTCGTCTGGACTGTGCAGCCTCCCCCATCCTTATTATCGTATCCTTTAGTTTGCCCTAGATTTATTCCTTTTGTTCCAAGACTTGAGTTAGAAGCTTTAATGTGGGGTGGATTTAATTTTTTTTAGTTTAATGGATAATTGTTTGTAGGTTCTGTGTATTGGTCTCGTACAGTGTCTTTTCCATCAACAATCATCATGAGAGTTATTTGATGAAAAAAAGAGTTTTACCGATTGCGTCATGTGTAAAATCATTTTATGTGTTATTGATGACTGCATGCTATGCCATAGGTACTTAGGTGTTCCAATATTTGGGATCCTGCTGTGACTCGACAACTTGCTGGCTGGAGCGGCGGTGGCTGTTTGGAGGTTTGATGAGGTGCAGTTTGAAAGATGTCAACATTCCTGGTCTGAATCCTTCCTCCACAATTTCAGCACACTGCAAGGCAACAGCTTCAAGCCACTTCAGAATTCACAAGATAAGAGTGTTCAATTCTTTCGACACACACACACACTCTTAAGAAGATTGAGAAAAATGTAAATCATTGTTATGAAGATAATTTTCTGTTATTAAATTAAAGGACATTGAAAAATAGAAATATATAAGAAGAGAAAAAAATGAGGCCCAATTTTTTTTTTATAAAAAAGTAAAAGTCGTTACTGTAAACTAATGGTTTCTACCAGGAAATTTATTCCTTAAGTTAGTTATTTCATTTAGGGCCTTGGTAATCTGTGATCCCAGTAAAAATAGTTTCTGTTTTATTGACTGATTTTTGGGTATTTTTGAATTTGTGGGACACAAATTACTTAAGGAGGGGCAAATGTCACGAAGTTATTTTTCTGGTTTTAGTATTTTGTTAAGATACCTTCATTTTTTGTTCCAACCCTGCTTTAAATTAATCTTCACTTTAGAGTTTATTGAATTTTTGTTTTCTAATAATAGTAGCTGTGTATCTTTAGTAGTATTTTAAAGTATTTGTCTAATTTCCCCCCTCCACCGCTAATACATCTACATGTTATGCCCGAGGTAGGCGACTGTTTCACGGTACGGCCGTGATACAGCACGCGTAAGCTGCTGCTAGCCAGAGTAGAGCTGGGTGATGTTAGATTTAAATGTAATTTTGCACATAACACCCGTGGCGTTATTTTCTTTGTAGCCGCTATTTCTTGTCATCGTATTTGCCCGCGCGTCTAGCGTTTTGTCCACCTGCATTTAGTTATGTCACTGAGCACCCAGCGAAACAACAGCTGATGGGTTATGCTTACGGTACTCATGGGCTACGTGCGGGCTAGTTAATGCGATGTGCTTTGATTAGGTCACTAGTCATCAGATGGGATGACATAGGCTTATCGCAAAGCCGAGCTGAGAAAAGCTAGCATAGTTCGTTTTCTCCTCCCCATCACCTAATGCTTCTCGGTAGAAGCCCGAGAAAACAACCTGTTTATGTTGGCAGGCTTACTGTCATCCAGGTTTGCAGTCCTGGAATTGCATTTGTTGGTACTTCAGCGTTGCGCAGTTGTTTTGGAGGAATAACATCAACACTCCTGTCGGTTTTCATTGAACGTTAACTGTTTGTTTGAACATGTGCGCAGTTGTTTGAATGTCCAGGAAGTGTTTTCGAGCCGGAGATTATAAAAGTAGTTGTCGTGAAACGTTTGGTGGCAGATAGCAAATGGCAGAGGGTTGATTAAGAGTCTTATGCCTTCCGTTTTCATCACATGGTCTTCGACTGATTGATTCCTTCGTCGAGGCTGAGGGTTGGAGGAACCCTGAGGGACTTCGGTACAAAATGTGATCAGTTAAGTAGCCTATTTGTGTGTTAGTAGAAAAGTAGATCCGAGCTGAGAGTCACATTTATGTAGTCATACAGAGTCACTTACTTTATTGTAATGCCAATCAGTCTCCAAATCTTTGACCCCCCATCCGTTTTTCATTTTGTAGAGTAATGTGTCTCTAAGTAAAGTAATCTGGCATTTAATTTGCGGTTGCTAATCAAATCCCTAATAAGTATGAATTTTAAAGATAAAGTTTTGAGTTTTCCTTCGTGGCAGAAACTGTCCACTAGGCATTATTTTCCCCTAATGACTCAGTAACAGTGCAGATTTAATTTTGTGGTTAATACGTCATTATTTGTAGATTATAAGAAATACTTGCAGTCCCTGAAAATATCCCATTCCCCTATTTTAACCTCGTTTACCTCTTGCTACCCCTATGCTATTGTTTTGCTCTACCTTTATAAAGTTAAGTTTTGTGTATTTTGACGTGTACAATCGGTCCTGTAACAGATTGTTGGTGGATGGCTCCCCCGGGTTAATGTTAGGTTTTGGTCGTTCTTAGTTAAATTTCACCCATTTATACCCGTTACGTGAAAGTATTGCAGAAGCTTGCAACAAGAGGACCATTTTTTGTTTCTTAGATAACTGTATTACTGACAATCCCTGACATCAATGAAATTTTATATGAATGTGACCACCTTTATTATTTTCATCAAACAGGACGAAATGCTGAATGTTCTTAGGGTTAAATTAATTAATATCACTAAACATAACCAACAGAATCATCATTTAAAACCTAACCATTTATCATATATTACAAGTATTACTGATTTTAAATTGATTTTTCAAAGTCTAATAACTGCCTGAATAGTTATTTGCTGTGAAAGTTCCCCATATAATATCGTCCCTTGGCAGGCAAAAGAGCCAATGTCTCTGTTTTAACATTAGTTTACAAACCAAATAACTGACCATTAAGTTCGAGAGAAACCAAAGACAGCATAGTGGCCTGGAATACAACAGCTTCAATATTAACTATTGGTTTTTGGAATTTGTTTTAATTGAATTTCTTAACAGTTTTTTCACTCTACTCAAAAGTTTGTAAAATGTGATGTTGGCCCTTCTGCCTGCCAAGGGACAATATCTGCTTACTTATTCATGAGGACTCAACACACTGAGTTTGGGCTATTAATTTTCTTACACTCTGTATAACATGTAGAAGGGAATCTACCATTTCCCATAATACCAAAACAAAGGAAAAAAAACTTAAATGCAAACTCTTTTCATAGTTCACTTGTCAGCCGATGGTTCTCGTATATATACAAGAATTCTCTTACAACCAAAATAGATACATACTGGATCGTAATCAGCACACTATTTCTTGTGATATAAGCAAAAATGGTTTAATTCTCGGTGCGTGGTGTAATGGTTACATTTATAAAATCTACAAAACTAAACATGAAGTCTTTCAATTTACACATTAAAAAGTTTAGATTGAAAGAATGTACTGGGAGAGGAAAAGTGTGCAGCTTATTGTTTCACTTGCTACAATTACCCAAAAATAAGGTGACTTCAAATGTAAGATGACATTTCAACTTTTATCGTACAGGAAACATTAACCTACCTATAAAATAAAAAGGCAAAAGAAGGTTCAATAATTGTTGTTGAAGCATAAATTTTACTACATTATGCTGGTTTATTTTATGAAACAAGTTTACCAAACATCAAACATGGTCAAATTTAGGTTAGGTTGTGCCAGACATAAGGTGATACAGAGAACTCAGAGTAGTAACGTTTTCAATTATATCTGGAAATGACACAGAAAGATTTACGTTCCTCTTTGTAAACTAAAATATCTAAGGTAATCACACAAAGAAAAGTTGTAACCTGGACACGATAGGTCTTAAGAAAGTATATATAATAAAGGAGTTTTGGTTTTTTGTTTAGTATTTTGGCAAAGCATAATTATCTATTTTCTATTAAAAAAAAGTGCTTACAATAATTACGCAGTGAGAAACATTACACACACTCACACACACATATGTACATACACACACATATATATACATATTGTGATGTGGACTCTCTAACGGGAATGCAGTCGAGTAGTTGTTGGAACGGTGTGATGCACCTGCTCTCTGCGACAGATGTAACAGGGACTCTGGTTTACCAGGAGAGTGTAGATGTCGATGACGATGTCCTTGTTGGCGGCGACTACTCCACAAATTAGACTTTTTTGTCTGTATTTTTTACATGCCCGGATAGTCTGAGGTGTTCACCTAAGGCATTTACATAGTGAAAAAAAAAAAAAAAAGACAAAAAAACCAATAAAATATTTATAAACCTTTGGTCTCTTTTAATTACAGTTCACCAGACATACATGGCACAGTAGTTGCTAACGTACTCAAATTCATTTCAGTGACTTTATCAACTTATATCGGTGCCTGAATTCACAATGTCATGAGTGTTTGTCCAGGTCTTTCATCAGTTGTGATCTGCCTCAGATTGTTCCACATAGGAAAATGACCTAAACTACGGAATACAAATAACTAATTTTCCTTACGGTGTTGTAAAACCGCTATATCCAAATGTGCAACTTTTTCCTGCACCTACTTCCATGAGTCTTACTACACTCAATAAACAAAGCAAAAACAAAAAGATGCTAGTGATGGCAATACTGCCCACTTTACTGGTGAATCAGCCCTCCAGGCTTCACAGCCCTTCTCCCACATCTAATATGTCCCGTTCCTCCCACTATGACGGCCCAACTAACTCAAACACTCAGCCGGCCATCTTTCCGCGACCGAGTCCAAACTCCTACATATCACGACTAACTCTCCTGGGCAGACACTCGGACTTACTTGGCCGAGTGGCGGAGAGATAGATCAGGATCCAACTTGTTAAAAAAACTGGTCAATTGACATTTGTTGTGGAAGAAAAGTATATAATATAGTTACAGGCAAATTTGCAAATAATTTTTTTCTACAGTACCAGCTAAATATTAATTAGTTTATTAATTGGGGATACGCTGTGTCATCAAACTGTCGCAGATAACCACCTTTAAGGAGTTCTTATGCACACGACACTACCACCTACATTGATGGCCTAACGACATACTGTCTTCGGCGCATTCAAGCACGTTTCTGTATGTGCCTCCAAGCGAGTCAACTCTGACCTGCCTACCAGATAAATCGATTTCAGGAGAAGCAAGCTAATAGGCTACTTGAAATATTAAAAAATCCAAACAAGGCAAAATATATGAAAAAGTTACTTTAAAAATTTCCTTGAAAATAAATTAGCTTTAAAATGAGTCCAAACATGATACAAATCAGATAAAATTGACCCATAAAATTTACTACTTTATCTTGCTTTAACTGTTAATATTTAAATTTGGACTAAATTTCCAATGTTGAATTCTTTACTAGCCTTATGCCAATGATTACCTAAATTATATAAACTACACTACACTGTATCACTGAATACAACATAGGCTACATGAGTCCAAACTCAAGCAACTCACGGTTACTACAATGGTCTACAATATTACCGGACACAAAATTGCTGTTTTTATAACCTCTAAAACACCACCACATTAAAAAAAAAAAAAACATACTAAGATATTTTTAACATATTTATTTTCTTTTACTCCACTCCTGAGCATGAAACATTTATTTAATAACATAAACATAGTATATCATGAAAATATTACATATAAAAAAATTCAATTGAAATTATACTTTTTTTAAGTTTACGCATCAACTTATGGCAGCACACTGATGTTGCAACCTCAATTTCAAAAGTAACCAAAATTTCCACTGACTACCCTTACTACTCTTTCTATATACTAATAAATTACAGCCTATACACTTGGTTGGCTTCATACAGTTTAGCTGATTACAGGAAGTCTGCACCATCAAATTAATTATATCACTCCAAAAAAAAATATTGTACACTCCTTTGGAACAACGTCGAGAGTGACCTACCCACTGGCTACACCCAGACTTGCCAACTTTACGAAGAGAGAATTAGTAAAACACCTACTAAATGTTAAATTTTAGCGTAAATTGCACGCGGCAATTTTGTGTCAAAATTCATTACTCGCACGTTTTAACCACATTTATGCAAATTTAATAAACTTTAAAAAGTTTATAGTTCCAGGAATTTGCTGAAACCTTTCTAAATAAGTGTACATATAAACTGACCCATTTAAAACAGTCTGCAAAATCATATTGTACTCAAATTTTTTTCCCATTCTTTGAAACTTGTGCATCTTATAATTGTGTTTAATGCCTATGCAATTATTTGAACAGATAAAAAACTGTATTGCATT
>PNEQ01127835.1:0-12144 GCA_003012365.1 Medauroidea extradentata
AAAAAGGTCCTTCATACACAGCTTGCAAGTTGTTCAACAAACTCCCCAGCCACCTGCAAGATGCATGTTTAGCTAACACAAAAATATTAAAAAAACACCTTAAAGATTTCTTGATCATTAATGCTTTTTACACAGTCGATGAGTATTTGAGTGGATCTATGACAGTGTAGATACTTATTTAAGATATTTATTCTGGGTTGAGATTCTGTTTCTTCTCTTGTTTTTTTCTTTTCTTTTACATGTAGAGACTATGAAGTAGCTGACGTGAGCCTACGTGCGAGCCTGAACCGACAAGAAATGTTTGAATTTCGCTCTTTTAGTGTATAATTTTTAATTTATAACTTACGTAATTTATTCATTTGTTTGTATATTGTAAATATGACTTGTCCGATATCTTTGTGCAAAAATGTACACAAAAAAGATCTAAGGATGCAATAAACTAAATCTAAATCTAAATCTAAACCTCTGGGTACATCTGGGTAACTCTTATCTCCTAGGTAGACGACAAACTGCGTCTTACGAACTCTAGGTAGGCCTAACTAAGTGATAAATTTCTGGCAATTTTATCGGGAGGTTGAAGCTCTGGATAAGGCGTACACTGCAGTTAAGTATGGCGACGAAAATATCATATGTTAACTTTTTAACCTTGTTTGAGCTGTTTTGAAATTAGTTTCTTGTGTCAAAAGAATGTTTCGGTTATGTTTCTCGTAATTTCAAATTGTGTGGACTTCTCGTACATGCAAAATGATGTAAGAAGTGAAGGATCATATATGTGAGAAGAAAATTGCCACGAAGTTTTACAAGCATATGCCGAAGTTGTGTTTTGAAGTGTGCTGAAAGTAAAAAATTTTTCGTTAATGTCTGGGTTTCAGACGACAGTATGGTAGAACGACGTAATTCAGTGTTTTATTTATGAAAATTGTCATTTAAGTAATGTAAGTGAGATGCATCAATGTGGTGTTTGCCAATTGTCTGTTGGACTACACAATTTGTCGCAACCACGGCCGTACTGGGTGTAATTTACGTAATTGCTTCCCGAATTCCACATAAGTTTTGTAACTCGTGTAATGAGGTAGGCCTATATATGAGTAATGGCTTTCGTTTAGAGATTCATAATAAAATCGTCATACATAATTTATAAATAATTCAGTAGGCTTACTTATGTGTTGCGCATACACATGACAGTCTTACAATGACTTTACAATAAATTTGACTAGGCTGTGCCTACATAAATTGCAATTTCAATGTTAACCAAGGTAGGTGTGATTTATGTAGACAGCAAATATATTTCAACAGTTACTGACACTGATTTATTAGTCTCATGAAAGACTTTAAACTAAGTGTGTAGTCCTCCCATCTTATGAAATAAAGAGAATCCCAACAAAATCACTCATAAATAAGGCTCATGTAATATGGCACGTGGAAAAGAAACAAGTCAGTAAAACTAGATTTATTAAAATTACCCTAACCTTAAAACCAAGTTTTCTGGGTAAGTTTGAAAGATACAGAGCAGATTTAGCAGTGGAGATGTGGTTATACAGGAAGGTGCTGGACAGGGAATGTAAGCAGGATAAATTCATAATATTTAGAAGTGATAGGGAAGAAAGGAGAGGGGGGAATAATGGTGTATGTAAGGGATGGGTTAGAAGGGTTGGTGGAATGGAATACTAAGAAGAGGGAGGAGTGCAAAAGTAAAAAGGATAGGTAGAAATATCACAGTAATGGAGCATACATGCCATCAGGACAAGGGCGGGATACAATTGAGGAAGGACAGAATCAATAGACTTGGGCATAGGCAGTGTGGTGTGGCAGGGTACCTGAATATGCCTGGTGTACAGTGGATTGAGTCAGTAGAAGGGATGGGTAACATGATGCAGAGAATGATAGCGCAGTAAGTGAACAGAGGCTTGGTGCATGCAGTAGAGGAACCTACTAGACAAAACAAAAGGGGTAGGGGTCCGTACTAGATGTGTTAGTTAGGCTGGAGAATACTATTGTTGGTGTGGTAGTACTCGAAGTGATCAGTAAGAGATTGGTGAAAAAAAAGGCTGAGGAGGTTGTGGTGTGACTATAGGCAATGAAATAAGCTGGGACAGAAATGTCATAAAGGACAGGTTTGAGAAATGGTCTAAAGTGGTCTTGTAAAGTGAGTTTAAGAAGATAATACATGAAATATGATAACATTTATACCATGGAAGAGGATTGTTGCTAGTGGGAAACATAGCACTATGGAAGGGTAGACAAAGGGATGAAAAAGCATGTGCAGGCAGATGCATGTGAAATAGAGGAACAATGGGATGGAAATAGCTACGGACAGGATGAGGCAGGTGTGTAGAAAGCTAGAAAGAAATGTTAGTCAAGGAAGAAATGATTACCTAGGAAATATTTAGGAGGAGGGTAGAGGGTGGAAATTGATTATTTTAAGAACATAAAAGAAGGGCCAGAGGAATGCAAGTGTTGAAAGGTGCAGATGGGCAAGCTACAATAACTGATAAGGAAAAGGCTGCAGGCCCAGTACTTGTCAGTTTTTGAGGAGCGGGATGATTGTAGTTGGTACAATATAATATAGTCATTGTTTACTGTAATTTAAAATTATTATAATTTTTTGCCTCATATGTGTTAATAATTTGACGCAACATGCTAGATTTTAGATGTTTACATACATACTTCAAAATTTTATATCATTTTGAGCTACTTTTCTCCTATTATAATAATTTACAATACTTTTAACACATCTATTAATGCTTTAACGTGTAAGACGGGATGTAAATCTGTTCTCAATAAACTATTATTATTATTATGAATGTGGGGGAAGCTTCTTAGAAAGCTAACAATTAGAAAGTGGAATGTAGGAAAGGTAATAAAATGGTTAAAGTGTACTAAGGCGACCGGTCAAGATGGTATATAATATAGCGCTCTTTAAGTTTGGTAGTTGTTAGTTGCTCAGATATATAGAAGTAATATTTCACAGATCTCTGGAGTAGGGAGGTTACCACTGGATAGGAAGGAAGCAGGGGTGGTCCCAGTCATTGGGAGGATGGGGGGAGGCCCGGTACCTACAGACCAGTGAAACTTACATCAAATACTGGGAATGTATTGAAGAGACTGGTGGTCCAGTATGTAGCGCAGGTTATGAGCGAGAACTGTTGCAGGATTATCAACATGGATTTAGGGAAGGACATTCATGAGAGACACAACTGGCAGGGCTTATAAAGGACTTGGTGCAAGCAGTTGCTGAGGGGAATCAGGTGGATGTCTGCTTCTCTGACTTCTACGTAGTATTCGATAAGGTACCTCATGGGGTGTTAATACTGAAAGTTGATAAATTGCTGGTAGACCAAGTTGTAGTGAGATGGATTGGAAACTTCCTCAGTGGGCGGAGCCAGAGGGTAAAAGTGGGAGACTCCTTATCACAAGGAGAGGTTATGTCCAGTATGCTACATAGAAGTTTACTGGGACCCTGGCTCTTTATAATGACAAATTATGTGGGTGTATGTGTAAGTAGCAAAATCAGATTGTTTGCTGTTGGCTTTGTTATATATGCAGATATTGCTAGAGGGAACGTGTTGTAGGATGACACTGATAGGATACAATTGTGAACGAAAGCAAACAAAATGTGAGAAAGTTTAAGATCGTTAGGTTTACGAGGAAGAAATTTTGGAGTATGGACATATACATATGGGAAGGGCAGGAGTAAGCTTCAGAATATAAGTACCTAGGCATAATGATGAAAAGTGACAGAGTGGAGAAGGCAGGTAGAGAGAGTGGTGTCAAAAGGGAGAAGGGTTCTAGGTATGCTGGAAAGAATATTGAAGGGAGTTACTAGTGCAGTGAAAGAAAAGTCATATATTACAATGGTACATACAACCAGTGTTATCAGCATGCGGCAGCAGTATGGGATCCGTACATGGAATTGTAGACACGGGAGCTGAAAAAAAGGTAAAGACGGGCCCAAGGTGTTTAAAGGATAAATGGAGAAGGTATGGGCGTGTGTGGTGAGTTAAATATAATAATAATACCTATTATATACTTGCAAGTGAGTTACCACCTGGGGACAAGCATACCAACCCTCTTAAACCATCCTTTACACTGCCCTTCTAAACTGTTCTGCCCCCTTCAGTGACACTGTCATCTCCTGCAACAAGTTCTTCTCCTTAACTGTCCCAACCAATATCATCTGTAACCCCCTCTCCGTCCTCCATTAGACTCACTGTATCTCCCTACTATAGATTCCTCCGCCTCTATGTATACCTTCATTCTGATGTCACCCAGTGCAGTCCACCCTTCTTCACCCATTACTACCGTTTCTAGTTCCTCCACCCTTCTCCTATCCTTCAGTGTTTTGCAACCCATGTCCCACATAACTGATGGCCTGAAATTAACCTTCATCGTGTCCAACCTGCCCCAGACTTTTTCACTTAATCATTAACCCCTTTGTCTTTGTAACTTCTCTAGTTCATTATCTCCACTTCAATGTGCGGGTCCTACTCCACTGCAGCATACTGAAGAGCAGGCCAGACAATGGTGTTGTAGGCCTTCTCCTTCACCTCTCACAGTGCTCATGGTTCCTCTCAACATCCTGCTCAACATTCCCACCACTTTCCTACCCCTTGAGGCCACTTTCTGAACTTCACTTCATTATTCATGATCTTAATGTAACATTAATCCAAGTAACTTATACTCTTGATGCTAAACCTATTTCCTGCCTTACCTATTTATAGACTAACATGTTCCTCGTAAACCACATGAGTTAAGTTTTCCTCACGTTTTTCTTCTTTTTGTTTTTAACTGTGCGTAAACTTATCCACATATCATCTTCTTGCAACTTATTCTCCTTTTCCTCTACTAAATAGAGCACACAATCTTATTCTGCTGATAATTTCTATCATATATCAATAACCACTATGGTGAACAATATAGCACCTACAATGCTTCCCAGTGGCACCCCAAAGGAATCTATGCCCTCTTCCAATACAGTATTTCCTACTTTCATTCTCTGAGCCCTTCCCTTCAAGAAATCTTCTATCCACATTACCAACCCCTTGGCCTTTATCAACTCACCTACTTACTGAAAATTTTGGATGTAACTTGTTGAAGGAAAGCAGAATAGTGGAAACATTTTTCAAGACATACAAAGGGGTGAATGGAGAAGCAGGCTAGGGTACGTTACGCTATCTGTAAAGCGTGTAGAGGGTGACGGAATAACAACAATTAGATCCAGTGATGAGAAGAAAACAGCAGGGTAGGCAGTCGGTGAAAGGGGTTGGAAAGGTTTAAGAGGGGACTGGTAGATGATTATAAGGAGAACATTACAGCTTGACACCTGATCAATTTCACGTTGTTGGTGTAGTCGTTTATTGTATTATTATTAATAATATTATTATATACAAGTAAACCGATAGAATGATTATTTTGCAATATTCTCGACAGTTACTGAAACAGGTACTAGCGAAACAGTTTTGCTATTTAAAACGTTAACATTTAGGTCATTTAGCTATTATTTCGAAATAACATTTAAGTTTTAACACTATAATCACAAAACACTCGTAAAATGCGAAAGTAAATACTTGTAAGCGTAACCTCAAATATTAAACTTAGCACCAGGGTGTTTTTATTTATTATTTCTATGTGGCCATCGGTCGTACATGTACTATCAAGAAAATAAATATTCACAGATCCAACAGACCAATCAGCAGCCACGACACAACCACTCAGTCTGTGCAACCTAACTACATTTCTAGATAACATTCAGGTAGTTACACAGAGGTATAAATCAAGTGGTAAGACGCGACTTTAGATAAAGTGCCAGGTAAGTTTAACTTCAGAGTAGTTACCTACAGGTTAACTCAGAGAATGTTAAGACTGGCCCTTACCACGGTCGTAGAAGAACAGGTCTGGACACTCGCCTGGAAACTTGACCCCCTTGTTGATTGGCTGTAGTTCACCAAGTTACCGAGAATATTGTGTTTTATTGGCGCTGATGTTACGGCGGTCGGACTAAACTCCGCCCACTTCCTTTCCGCTAAGATAAACAATTTATCAAAACTTATTTTTTATCAATTTATGAAATACTTTCTTCGTTCACAAATTTAAGAAAAGGCTCCAGCAATCTTTATTTACTTTATAAATTTAACAATGGAAAAAAGTGGACGGAGTTTAAGTCCGACCGCCCGGAAAACAGCGCCAAAAAGTACGACATTCTCGGTAACTTGACGAACTACAGCCAAACAACAAGGGGGTCAAGCAAAATACATTGTTAGATAGGCGAGTGTCCAGACCTGTTCTTCTACGACTGTGGACCTTACACAAGCCAGTAAGAAAATTTGTAACATCATTCTCACTGCCACTTGAACGGCAGAAGCCGTCTGCACACCCGCGTGCTTATATGCAGATGTAGCTTCCATGTAGCAGTGAACTTTCTCGCGCTAAAAGTAATGTTTTGGTTAAATTTTTCGTAACCTCAAATTTTGTAGCCTTCTCGTGATTAAAAAAGGATGTAAGAAGTATAGGTTCATATCAAATTATGAAGGATAATTGTTCCAAAGTTTTCATTACAAGTGTATATGTCGTAATTGTGTTTTGAGGTGTGAAAATAAATTTCCATAATGTGGTTCTTTCAGTGTAGTCGATGCGGGTGTTCATTTTTGTGTTCGTGAACAATTAAGCCCTTTATTTATGGAGAGCAGCATTTTTGTAACACAATTGGAACACATCAGAGTGGTTTTCGTCTGTACTGATATTAATTTGAGTGGCCTAGTTTTGAAATTCACGTAAGTTATTTTAACTTGTGTGGAATGGTATTTGTGAGTGCAGGCCTACTACCTAATGGGCTATTCATGTGGCATTCGTCTTTCAGTGAATCGTAAATCGTGACACGTTCATTATTTCTAAATAATGCATTGCTAACGTGTAGTGAATACGAGTGGCGTTCGTACAACTATACTGCAATAAATTTAATTAGGTCTAGATTATTGTAAGTTTAATGTTCTCCGAGATAGGGTGTGATATGTGTAGACAGCAAGTCTCACGAAAGACTTAAAAACTAAAATGATAGCCCTCCCGTTTTATGAAATAAAGAGAATCCCAACAGAATCACTCTTAAATATTAAGCACGTATGTGGAAACAAGTCGGCAAGAAAGATGTGATTGTGAAACACCCCATCCAAGCAAAGAAAACAGAGATGTAATGTCACTGCTCTAAGCAATTAGCCAAATAGGTACTTGCAAAACATATTCGCTATTTATTTACATTATCCTTTGCATAAAAGTTTTAAGCAAAGTTTTTAACGGTACAAATAACCTCGTTACAAACGCAACTCTATTTTCTAGTCGTGTGCCACTGAAAAATACCCTCAAAATGTATTCCGGGGAAAGGATAAATCGTTGCCCATTTTTAATTGCTTCTTTGGTAAAAAAAAAAAAACATTTCAGTTTCGTAATTCTACTGTACTTCATAACTATTAAAATCTGAAATCTTGAAATGTGTACACAAAAATGTAAATAATTAAAGTTCATAGAACACTGGATACAGATAAAGATATCCAACTTTTATGTTAATTCACTTTCACACACCCGAAAATTGTCCAATGCGCATACGCGAAGGGCGCAGATATACTTGTGTCGAGGCATTTGCTAGTCGAAGATTTTCAGGCACTTTGCGCCATCACGTGACCACTTGCACCTGTGTATTTGTATATTTAATTCCAAAGCAACGCAGCGCAGGTGCAAATTTTACGCTGCACCTCTCAAAAGCGATATTTAATCGCCTCCCCCCTGATTGGTTCATTCCAACGAGCATTAACCCTACGGAAAGAGAGGTATCTCAATGCTATAAAATGGGTCCGGATTTGATTCTTCTTCTTTGGGCACAGTGGCACCCCAGCTACATCAGGTGGTGGAAACACAGGCACTTGATGTGCGCATGCGCAGTTTTTTTTTTTCAGTCATGACATAGGCACTATCAAGAAGTAACCTTTGTGAATGCAAGGGTTAAAATAACCCCGCCCATGTTAACCAGGTGTTTTTTCGTAATGGCACTGTTTTCGTTTGTTATCACACTAGTGTTTGTTTTGATATCGGTGTAATGATGCTAAATAGTATTTACTGACACTGTAACATCTTGAATGAGACTTGGAAAAACATGAGTTGAAGCAAAAAAAATGTAATGTTGGATAAACATTTGTCAATCTAAAATTAAGAGTTGCTCATTCAACTTGCCTTTTTTTTAGTGGTGTTTCATGTGTTTTTACTGCAATACATGGAATAACATCTCCTGAAAAAGTCACATGTTACCCCCCATGGTACATACAGTGAAAATATCAACTAACTGTATTTCGTTAATCTCAAGCTACAACACAATGGTCAGGCCCATCTTTAAGTATGTGGCAGTAATTTGTGCCCCATACTTTGGGGGAGATGGTAGAGTTGGAGAGGGTCCAGAGAAAGGCAGCCAGATGGGTTCTCAATAAGTAGATTATAGGAAGGGAGAGGAAGGATACAGATCATCGGTAATGGTGAAGACACTAAAATTGGGTACACTGCAGGAGAGGAAGACAGTGGAAAAATTGGTGAAGATGTTTAAGTTGGCGAGAGGTGTAGGAGGGTGGGTACAACTAGGATACAGGATTCAAAAAGGTCTAAGAGGGGATCATGAATGGAAGATTCAGAGGGGCACAAAGAGAAAAAAGATAGGGAAAAATTCCATGGTAAACAGAACAGTACAAAAGTGGAACAAACTAAAACAGAAGGTCGTACAGATGAGGAGAGGTTTAGTAATTTAGGCGGAGAGTGAACGAGATAGTAATGGGTGGACAGAAAGGGGAGCAAGGCAGGAACAAAGTAAAGAAAGAATTTATGCAATGATCAGATGAAAAAAGTCATAAAAAATAACAATATCCTAATGCAAGTACTCATCTGATCACTACCTTAGCAAGATACAGATTACAGACAAAAATAATAATAACAAGTTTTACACTCGCAATTGGGCTAACGCCTGGTGGGAGCAAACTCCTCCCCATTTCCACAGCACCAATCTTCCAGACCCTTCCTAAATCTTACAACCCTACTCACAGTCACTAACTCCTCCCGTGATGTTTTCCACTCCCTCACAGTCCTCACCAGCATTCACCGTCTACCCTTCTCCGTTCTCCTCCATGATACAAGGTTGACTTGCAAATAAAATGATAAAATTTGCGTCTACTCTGAGTTAATGGTGAAAAACGTGTACAAAATGTAGACCTACTTGAGTTTGGTAACATTCAACAGTCTTTATATTGCCCTCCTGAACCTCCCATCCCCATTTTGATCAGCCTGGAGTTTCTCCCCTCTCCATCTTCCTCCGCAGCCTCTGGACCTTCACACTGTTGTCTCTTTTCCTTCTATACAGTCCCTTAGTCAGCCTTACTTACAATTACCTCACCCTCCTCTGTTCTAGTATAATACAGTTAACAATCTGACCAGTCTCTCCAGTCTTCTTCTGCCCTTCAGGGAGTGCCATCCCATCTCCTTCCGCGTCAGAGATGGCCTAAAATTATCTTCCTCCTCTCCAACCAGTGCTTTCGTCTCTACCTACCTTTCACATGCCTGGCTGGATGCATCCTCTCCACTTCCTCCACCCCCACTGCTACATGCAGGTCCCAATGTATTTAGAAATTAAAGGAGTTTCATTATACTCATCATTCTATTAGTTGATAACCTCAGTGAATCTCACAAATATGTGTGCATACGTGCGTGTGTGTAAGTATGTGTGTGTGTGTGTATATATATATATATACACACACACACATACATCCCTGCTGAAATTATGACCACAAATTTTCTGTTATTTTCACAGTTATTCGTGAAAATGACAGGAAAATCTCTCTTAAGCTGTGAATTAACAGTTTCTGACTATAAGTTTTCAGCTGTCAACTAAAAATTTGCAGTCATAAACTAAAATATTGACGTTACATGTTAACATTGTGGTTCGCCAACTAATAATTTTCAGTTTCAAACTGCAAATTTTCAGATGCTGACCACATATTTCCACCTACTTGGGATAGCTATGAAATTTGGGCTGTTAACTGTATTTGCAGTCATTGTCAGGAAGAAAATTTCAGTCACCAACTGTCAAAAACTCAACTCCCAGCTTTCAACTAAAAATATTCAGTTGTCGACTGCAATGATTACGCTACAATACTGTTATTGCACCAGACATTTTCCAGTTGCTGCCAGAAATTCTTCAGTTACAGCCTAAAACGTTATTTTACTGTTGCTAACTGCAACACTCAAGTCATAAACTGTAAATCTGTAATAACCAGCTACATAATTTCAGTTGCCAACTGTTAATTTCCAGTATTAAACTGCATTTTTTCAGTTACTGATACAGCCTTCAGTATCCCGTTCCTAACTGCAAATTTAAAGTCAAGTGTTCGAATGTGAATTTCAGTTACCAACTGGCAATTTTCAGCTACCATCTTTTACCTGAAAATATTCTGTCGATGACTGCAATAACTCAGCTGCACTGTTGTTAATGTGACATACACTTTGTGGTTGCTGGCTGAAAAACTTCAGTTACCTTCTGGAACCTAATTGTACAGTTGCTGACTGAAATCCTCCAGTCATAAACTGAAAATACATAGTTACCAGTTACAAAATTATAGTAGCGATATGTTAATTCTTAGTTTGAAATTTCAATGTTATAGTCACTGTATAGTAATGTCAGTTATTGTTCATACTGTATAAGAATTCCATTATTTGACAGATCATAAAAAATAGGGCAATGTAAACAAAAACATTATGTATCCTTCCACCACCATGTGCTTTCCAGCTGACAATCGAAACATATCAACAGTTAAGGTATAGTATCATTGCAATAGAATCCAAAGTGTGTTGTGATTTTCTTTTGGTTATTTTTAGATATCAGACAAGTAAGGTAAATTGTTTTCAATACTGGCTGCACAAGTCTTTAGGGTTAGGTAGGCAATTTTAATGGAAAATGATTTCATGTTGCATCAATGAATTGCCTACTCTTCAGTAATTCAGTTAATATAACAACTCAAAATTTTACATAATTTATTGTATATTTTCCTAGGTAGCCTATGCTCAAAATTGTAACATTTAATGGCATTACAAAAAACTTGTTTGGGTAACTTATCTATTTTTTATTTCAAAACTTGACACCTGAAAAGTTTAAATAATAGTAGCTTATATATATATATATATATATATATATATATATATATATATATATATATATATATATATACACATACATATATAGGTCTACCTGAAAGCACTAATAAAATTATTTTTCTTGTTGCCTTTATTTATTTATTTATTTATTTAAATATTAATTCCATGAAGCTCTTAACAGCGGCATTGGCCATAGGGCTATAGAACATGTCACAATGGTGCTTATCTATATACACTAAAAAAGTGCTGGTAACACAGTCAATAAACTAAAATTATTACAGTAGAAAGATTAAATGATCAGAATACACATACAAGCACATAATAGAACCAAATTGTAAATACAAGCATTTGGACAGAAATCAAAATTAACACCCAATATTTGCATATGAGATATATGAATATCTGTAATGCACGTACACATATATACACATACATTTAGGCATATGCACCTCTAGCATAAAGATACATACTAATATTTACATACATTTTTTGTTAACAGAGGAGGAAAAAAAACTGAAATACTTTTCCAGAGAATAAAAGGCATTAATAGTTAATATGGACTTGATTTTGTGCTTGAACCTCTTACTGTTATCCCTGCACAAGTCTTTGTACTCCTGTGGTAGACAGTTATATACTTTGATTGCAGTGTAATAGAAACCTTTTTGGTATAAAGAAAGGGAGGCTGAAGGCACATGCATATTATTTGTGCGTCTAGTACTGTAGCGGTGAACTGTTGTGTTTGTTTGGAAAATATTTATGTTATCATAAACAAACGAAAGCATCTCATAAATATATTGGCCCGTAAGAGTTAATATGTTCTCAGTAATGAAGAGCTGCCTGCAAGAATCTCTATTTCTTTTATTACATAAAATTCTAATGGCTTTTTTCTGCAGCAGAAATATCCTTTTGCTGTCAGTTGAAGCACCCCAAAAGGTAACACCATATGTCATAACTGAATGAAAATTAGCATAG
>PNEQ01127836.1:0-12143 GCA_003012365.1 Medauroidea extradentata
CATGTCGTCTGCTTCTGGTCCCATGCAGTAAAGCAGCATGTTAACCTGCGCCTCTTCGGGTTTTTTGTCCAGCTCTGATGCACTCCTAAACCGTTCGAACCGTCGTATCCACTTATGCCACTCCATTGGCGTGCGAAAATTGAAATTTTCCGGTGGAACGACCTGGAATTGTGCCGCCGCCATTGCTCGCTCGTTACAATTTTCGCATCCGCGTCCGTTCCCGACCCGCACTCTCACCTTCCCGACTTGTTTTTACCGATTATGACACGCGCACTATTATACATGTGTGTGATCCCACTTCTGACACCATGTATTGTCGGCTAATCGTCAAGTCTCGATCCCGTGCTGGCTCGCGCCTCTTTCTCCTTAACCACTTCCATCTTGACTGCCGCGGCCCCGTTACCCAGGCTGCCCTTGGTATTGTTTACCAACACAAGCTATCAACAACACACATTTACAGGTATTTTTTTAATTTTTTTATTCTATTGCACTGTTGATCCAGTAATTTGAACCTTTAGGTTCTCTGAACATAGAGTTTGTTACAATAACACACATATTATAATTGTCTAAAAAAAAGTGATCAAAGTAACCCGACAATAAACTATAGTTTATGATAACCGTGTGGGTGTATAGAAATTTGCACAAACCACAAAAATATAACAAATACATCCTACACTAGCCATCCAAACTTTAAAAAAGTGAAAACAAACTACAAGTATTTATAATACTTACACTTTTTAGGACCAAAAAATGTATGCATTTACAGCCTCCACAAATGCATGGCCATTACATCCAGAATACAAAACAAAATGGCACCAAGAAATTTTCTTCTGGCTTACAAAAGACTTCTGCTGCCATCTATATGGATAGCCACACTGTATTCAACTGTTTGGCAATGCTATGGAGCCAAATTCAAAATAATAGGCATCTGATCAAAGTAACCCCATTCCACGGTACCATTTTATCTCCTTTTTGGAGGAGATCTGTATGTACTCCAAGACATTTGAAGAACATCTTGACCACATAGCTCAGGTACTGCAAAATCTGTGTAATGCTGGTTTTACTCTTAATTCTGACAAAACATTTTTGGGCGTAACATCAAATAAAGTTTCTTGGATTTGTTGTTCACAGTTGACAGGTGTTGATGGATCCTGAAGAGATTTCTCCCATTGTAAATTTTCCAAGACCCAAGAGTGTAAAAGGAATAATGAAATTCTTAGGAATGCTGTGTTATTTTTATAAGTTCATCCCAAGGTATGCTGAACTGTGCGCCATTCTGAACAAGTTGAAAAGAAAAAATGTGGTATTTGAATGGGGAGAGGAACAAGAAAAGAGCTTTGAAGCCTTAAAGTATTCAATCTCTCATCTTCCAGTGTTGCATTACCTAGATTTTTCTCAGCGGTTTACCCTTCAAGTGGACGCAAGTAGGTGGCAATTCTTCAGGAGGAAAAAGATGAATATAGACCTATTGCCTTTGTGAGTAGGAATCATCACCAAATGAACAGAGCTTTAACTCTTATGAAAAAGAGGCACTTACTTGCATCTTTGTCATGTAAAAGTTTGTGTGTTATCTGGAGCACGATGAATTTGATTTAACGACTACGGCTATGGCCTGGCTTTTCGCCCATCCATAGCAATGAGGGAAAATTGGGCAGTGGATGATGAGGCTCATGCAGTTCAGGTTTAAAATTCAGCATGTGTTAGGTAAAGAAAACAGTGTTGGCTGATGCATTATCAAGAACGTATGAGTCCTCAGAGTTTGAAATTGATAAAGGAACAGTTGATGGGCAGCAGGGTTGTAAGGTTCTCCAAATGATTCCGGAATCATTAATTGATATTAGGAAATAGCAGAATGAGGATACTGAAGGAATGAGGTTAAAAAGATAGATAGGGGAAGGAAAAGGGAGGTAGGATTGTGAAAGATGTTATCTGTCTAGCTAGTGAATAAAAGAGGGAAGAAAAGAGATTGAGTACCACAGGCGATTTGAAGTATGCTTTTAAAATACTTTCACGACACTCCAGTTGGAGGACACATGGGGATCAAGAAAACGAAACTGAAGATTAAGAAAAATTTCTTTTGGCCAGATATTCAGACCCATGCCAGAGGTTGTAATGAGTGTCAGTGTGCTAAACAGTCTAGGAACACCAAGGTAGGGCATTACTTGGTGAAAACACCAAAGCGGATATGGCAACGAGTGTTAACAGACTTTTTGGTTCTCTTCTCCAGATCAAGTAATGGGAACAACTGTATTCTGATTCTGTTGGATAGCTTAACAAGGTTTGTGAGGTTGCAGCCATTGAGAGAAATGAAAGCTAAGTTTTTTTAGAAGTCCAGAATGCTTAGTTTAAGACAATGCAACTTACTTTACTGGAAAGATGCTTCATGACTTGTGTTTAAGTTGGGGAATCAAATATATACAAGCCCATATTACCTGTATCCAAATTTTCTAGAGAGAATCAACAAATTGGTAAAAGGGGCCTTGGCTATTTTCCTCCATGATAATCAAGAGGAAATGAGATGAAGACATTGCCTTACTTAATGTCGCATTGAATAGTGTGCCGCATGGCGCTACCGGTAAATCTCCAGGGATGACATTATTTGGGAGGGAGGTCCCCATCCTTCAATGAGTCTTTAGGGAATCGACTCTGAAGTTGTTGATGGTAAATCAAGTGTGGCATTCCCGCAGATCTCGGCAGAAGCATATCAGAGTTGGTTAAAGACACACCAACAGACAAAGAGTAGGATTGTTTGTCCGTATGAAGTAGGAGATCTGGTGGTGTGCAGAAAAGTTACACAGAGTAAATAAGGCTGAGATTTTCTCTGCCAAACTGGCATTCATTTATGAGGGGCTGTTCAAAATTGTATCATTTTCAACTGCATTGAGGATGTGTGATATCAGAACAAACTACATAATTTTCTTTTATGCTTTATTTTGAAGACCTTCAGTTTGCTCACCATTTATTCCAGAATTTATTTACAAGAACTTTATACATACTCTTTCAAGACATTTGAAAAAATTACTGTCTGTGTTGATGGCACAGATATTAAATTAGGAAACTTATTAGCTTAACGTCAAACATACTTTTTACCTCATTTTTTAATAATGTAATTTAGAAAACCTACAGCTTGCTTACAATTTATTTAAGAATTTATTTACGAGAACTTAATAAATGCCTTTACAAGGCACTTCTGAAAATACTGTAAGTGAAAAAATTACTGTCCTTGTTGATGGCACTAGGACATTTATTAGCCTAATATCAAACCTACTTTACCTGTGTTTAATTATGAGGGAGTTTGTTACCAACAGGAGTACAGATGATCACTTGCTCTAGGTTCCCTTCAGTTTTTGTAGCTGCTGAGTCAACATCTGGTACTCTTCCTCAAGTTCTTTCAATTTTTCTTTCAATTTTGCGTTCTCACCGGTACACTTTTCAGCATCAGCCTCTATCTGCTTTCTGCAATAAAAAAGACATTTTAAGTAACAAATGGACAAAAGATTCTTCTGTTATGCAATATACCATCCTGCGTCAGCAACAGTTTATAACCACCAGAGTATGTACATACTTATTTAATCTCACCACTAGTAGTAAGTGTGCATGCAGTATGGCCTACTGAAAACCAAAACACGTCTACATAAATGTAACAAGTACAAGATCACAGAGGAGCAACAACTGTGGATGTGTATCTTTTGATCCCTTTGGAGTACGAAAAACACTTTCTTTTTAACACATTAACTTTGTCAGCATGACATTTTAGCCCAATTTGTGCACACATGCCAAGCCTACATCATATAATTGTCCCGTTCTACAGTGTAGTGTATGGCGAAGTGGGAAAGCATATGCAGAGACCACAGGAAATATGAAAGTATGCTGTTAGCTATTCCCTAGGTAAGTTACAGATAACTGGGTTCTGCCACGTAAGTTCAAGTTTTCATTTGGTGCAGAAACAATTTGAGTTTCACATGCAAGTGCATGCACCAGGTCGTAATTAAAGAAGCCAGCAAAAGTGATAATAAAGTAAGTACTGAAGCTTTTACTTATAATGTTACATTTTTTTTCCAGCCCTTGTTTTGTATTCTTGTTTTAATATTCACATGTGGCTAATTTATCAACAATAGTGAGACATAACAGGAGGCAATATAAGAGAAATAGCATTCTAGACATTTACAAAAGTCACTAGTATAGCACGAGTAGAGTAAAATTTCAAATTGAAACTGATTCTAGTGACCTCTGCTTGTATTCATAAAGTGAAATTGCTTACATTAAAAAATGATCTGGTTAACCAGTGGTGATCCAAGGGAACTTATCTAACTCCACGAGGTTGTTTTTGTAAAAACGTCTACCACCACATGATGTGGTGCATAGTAGTTACATTCATGTTTTTCATAAACTTATTTTTTTTTTTGCCAGACACACAAGCGTAATTTCTGCTTGCTTTTTCGTATTTGTTGGTGACATACAACAGTATAACCTTAATTTGAACTAATTGTGACTAACAGTGAGCAACTCTGATTTTGAAATAGTTACGATACAATCAGCTAGATGGTCGGTAGCTAGGTCAGTAATTATGTTATTTTTAGAATTGTAAAATATTTCGATTTGTACAAATAAACATGCAAGATATAGGTATACAATTTTATACATATTTTTTTACTTATTAAATATTAAAATATCAGTATTACAAATGGTAATTTACGATTTAGGTTAGGTTGGCCAACCTGGTGATACCATTTCGCTTGTTTTACAATTTTATGTTCAAAATTTTTACATCTCTTGTATTTTGGAAACTAACAGTTCATACATTTTTTCTAGTAAGTTGCAAAGCTTGATGAATATGATTCTCGTTTGTGAAATTTACGTTTGTCAACCTGATATCACATCATTTCATGTATTTGGTGCGTGCATACATGCAATTGGAATGGTTGTCATTTACTATGAAATCCAGTGTTTAGTGCGAATATAATGGTAACAACTTAATGAAGGCCTACATGTTTTTCTTATCTGTCCACATATTTTATATGTATTATTTTTCTTATCAACATATTTTATATGTTTTATTTTTCTTATCTGTCAACATATTTTAAGTAGGCTAGAGTAACTATTTTAATGCCATAATTTGATCACAACTTAGTAACTTCTACCATAATTAAAAAGCACAGTGACTTAATTTTTGGCTATATACATAGGTATTTCTGCACTTTGACTACTACTGTTAACAGTTCATCTTGTTGAAGATATATGACCCGAAAGTCCCTCAAGATAAAATTTTTAACCAAAAAAATTATAGAAAAAAATATGTATGCATATTACACACACACACGCACACAAGCACATGCACGCACACGCACAGAGAGACAAGCACACACTCGCACAGAGAGGGTGCTGGTAGGAAGGTATTTCTCTAAGTTGTTCTGCCTGTTGTGGAAAATGTGGTTACAGTTATAAAGCACACTTATATAAGCCTTTCCTTTTCTATGATAGGGATGAGACTTTCTCAGATTACTACATTTTAAGACTAAGTGAAATTGAGGACCTGGGTGGACTAACAACTTAAGCCAGCTTTAAGTCGTTAGTCCGTCAATTGTAAATTTAGAATTGCCAACCTTTGTTCTATATACCATAACAAAATGGTTTCCCTCAGACAATAATACATGGAGCTAGAGGCCATTATATAAAGGTGACTACATGCATTTACAAGGACTTAAAAAATTTTTAACTTGTGTATCTCAAAACACAATTTTTAACTTAAGTCGTTAGTCCACCCAGGTCCTCAATTAAACTTATAACACACTAACGAGCAAAAAAATTGCAATATTCAAGATGACATATAAGATTTAATATGTGCAAGTTTGTATGTAGTACTGTACTGTAAATAATGTTATGAGTAGCATTTTATCACTGCATTATTTTAATGTAAAACTGAAAATCTTAGCGTATGAATTACAGTTTTTGCATTTCAGATTCACACATTTGCTCACGTGGCATGCATAAATTTTATACCAATCACTGCAATGCATTTTGAAAATGTATATATTCTGTGCCTGCTATAAAACCACCACAAATTTGAATAGTTCTGACAAATCTTTAACATTTATACCAATTGGCATGCATGTCCTCAGTCTACAGGAGGGTGAAGATGGCAGCATGATAAGTCAGTTACCCATAGCGGGTACTTACCTAACCAATAGTTTCCATCTGAAGATGCACTCACCAGCATTCTGTAAACTAGGAATGTGCGGGATCTCGAGCTTCGGGAAAAATCCCAAGGAAAACAGCAACCAAAAATCTTGGGTGAAAAAAAGTTTTATGGGAAAAGTTAATTGGGGGGGGGGGGGGGCTTTATTAAGTCAGTGAACAGCAGGAATTCATTAGTATAAATATTTGGCGTTTGTGCACACAATCGTTTATTTATCATAAAGTATAGCAGTGGTGTAGTCAGGATTGTAGTTCTGGGAGAAGGGGAAAGGGGCAACATTTACCTATCCCACTATTGGAGTGGGTGACCCAAGGGTCCTCTCCAGGGAAAATTTGGACTTATAAAGTTATAAGTGCAAAATGAGACTATTTTAGCAGTTTTCTTAGAAGAAATATAAAAACACTAACACAGTCATGTCATGTACTGATTTTTATAATGTTAACAGTAATTTTTAAAACAGTCTTTTAAGTGTCTCTTAGATTCCAAAAAACTAATTTTTTCCAACGATTAAGAGAGTATGAAAAATGGATTTACACAATTTTGCGGCGGTAGCTGTGTTTAATGATACACGAGTTAAGATGGTTTAATGCAGAAAAAGTTGAATGTTTGCTAGGCTTCATGCCTTTAGGTAAAGTACCTAGTAAAGTTTTAATGAGGTTCTACTAATGTAAGAAGCTATTTACCTATTTCACTGGACCTATGATAATTCTGCTGATTTAATACAAAGTGCTTGATTTGACAGTATAGATAGTAAAGGAGTGTATGAAATTGCACCATGCAGTGGCGTAGGTGAGATTTCACTTTTGGGGAGCAACATTTTTCATTTTGCAAAATTAAACAATCATTGCTGCCAATTTGTTGGCACGACAGTTCCTATACACCAAGAGAAACAAGCTTATTGCTGACGAGAGTAGTTGAATATAAGACTGCTGCAAAATCAGTGCATATCTCTAGTGCTCTGTTCAGTATATTATTCTTTACGAATTCACCTGTCACACCTGTATTACCTACCTGTTAATGGCTTCCAGCAGATAAATACGTGTGTTTCAAGGACTTCGCTTAAACGCACACAAATAATTTTAATTTACAACACAATGACTTTGCTGTCAAATTCTTGCATCTCACATAGACAAACATGAACAGATTAATATGGATATGTGTCTTTAGTATTGTACGAGCGAGAATCATTTACACTAGTGTATTATGTTTACATGATATATGCCACAACAGCTTTCTTCGGCTGCAATATTGTTCTATCATCTGCCTTACTTCTTTGTGAGACGACAGCATAGCTGAGTGTTAATTTTTGCATACTAGTAAATATTTTTTTGAAAAAATATTACAACCTTAAATTTCAAATTTTTTACATAGCTACTAATATTAACGTGTTTTTTATGACACCTTGTTGAAGCGTTTGTTTTGTCTCCCTTCTTATAACTGTGATTGTATTTGTGTTTCCTATTATTCAGAAATATTTGTTCACAGAATACATTAATATTTGTCTGTAATAAGCAAGATTTCCAGTCAACAATTGTCACGTGACAGTAAACCACATTTATTTCAAGTGCCTCAAAATTATTGTAAGATTATTATTTTATAAAAAAAAGCTACAGTCAAATTACTTCATTCATAAATTTATACCAGGATAATGAACTATTTAAACTGGTAAATACAAAGCAAAACAATATACGGTAAAAACACAACTAAAGTTTCACCACAAATTTCTTAATTTTGTTCATATTTATCATTCTTCCTTAACTAGCACGTGAAAGCAAAACATCCGAAGTTCTCAAGACAGCCAACTGTAACTATACACATACTTGCATGTGTTTCCGTTACCCAATGTTAAGATAAACATATGGTTTTAAGGTACAACGAGAAAAGGATCAATTTTAGTTGCCACTTCATCGTGCTTAACTAATTGTGTGATCAGTTAAATATCAAGCCCTTGGAACAGTATAATTATAGTAAATCGGTCTTAAAAGATATTTATTAGATATTCAGTGAAAACATATTTTCGTTTCATTAATAGCTGAAATACAAAAGGTCCTGAAAACACTGTTTGGTATTTGCATAAGCAGTATTCAGAAGCAAAAAAGCATATTGATGTGTCAGCAGGTCTAAGAGCTACTGAGAGACACATTTTATTCCCCTCCCCTCTTACTGTTTTAAATTTCATAAAATTCTGAAAATACTTTTAAGTCATTCTAGTAAGTAAAGCTTATTTTACATTTTTACACTTCGTAACAGTCATATTTAGAAAATCCTTAATTCACTTTTTAGGAATTACCTTATTGACGTAAAAATCACTGCTAATGCTCAAGTTCGAGCTATATCAGTGACCATTAAAACACTTTTCACCCTTATTTTACCCTCTAAAATAGTGGAATTTCTATAAAAAAAATCATTTCTCAGCACCTACATCTTTAGGGGAAGATACTCTTAAAAAATAATGTTTATAGGTCCAATCTGTTTGGTTTGGGCATTGTTGAGTGGATGATGCTATTCTCTTAGTTTATGTGTTGGTAGGCCTAATTTATGGTTTGATGGAGTCAGTTGAATTAAAAATACAATGTTCGAAATTGTTGAAAAGACTTACGTGTAGGGCCTATGTTTAGAAGTTGAAACAGTTCTACCGCTACCTGACTTAGCAGTCTTACTCATACAAGTCTAGTAATCGAGATTAGTAGTTTACAATTTAGGCCCAAGCACCAAACAAATTACATAAGTAACTTTACAAGACCTCATCGGCTCTACCTCTGAAAATTCATTAAGTTTAACAGCTCAAATGAAATCGCATGAAATCCTTTGCTTGACCAATTTCAGTAATTTTTTAAATATTACAATTAAACTGTACATGACAACAATTTACTGTATCACGTTTGAGGCCCATTAAGCGGGGGTTATTTTGACCCAGCAAAATTATTTTATTTCACTCAGAATGTAAGATTTTGTTGTTTCTCTAAAACTTTTAAGCAGATAAATATATGTAGTTTTTAAATACTCAACTCCCAACAGCCTATTCGTTCACCAAATGACCTCGGAACTAAAAAATTAAATAGTGAGCAAGACGGAGTTACCCCCGCAGGATTAAAATTCCCACATTTACAGTAACAATAAGCAACATTTTAACTGCCCATACGTTAGTGAAGTAATCAATTTTAAACCTTACTGGTACCATTACACCATCATCATCTCCCCTTCAATCTTGCTTCAGCTCTTTACTAACCTATAATAATAGATTACTTCCTTTTTTTTTTTTGCACATTTCAAAACTTTTTGTATGATGTAACTTCACAAAAAATAAAAGTACAATATAAGCAGCGTAAAAACGGCTCAAAAGGCTAATGTGGTACAGACAGTTACAGCACTGCAGAAGTGACAAGTCTACAGACAGAGACAAGACTCATGTCATGCGGATGCCAAACTCAGCATGCTTTCTAGCCCCGCTTAGCAGACAGTGCTATTGTTGTTTGAAGGGTGTGGTTCAAGGGGTAGGTAGCAGCTGACCAGCCTGCAACCCTGCTGTGGCAAGAGACAGCACTCAGAAAAATATTAAAAAGTAGATGGGGGAGTGAGAGAGAGCGGCTTTGACCTGGAAGTGAATTCTTGCAGCTAAGTACAAAAGACACCTAATTCTAGCTACCAATGGACACTAGTCCCATGTTTACTCTAGCGACTAGAGTAACGGTTGCCTCACATAATCACATGGAAAGAAGAAGGAAGGCTGGAGGGAACTATTACATGATGTATTTCTAAACATTTTAATATTGAATCGTAGAAAACATTCTTACAGATATTTATGCAACATTAGGTTTATATTTTTAAATTGGAGTCTTTTGATTTCAAGGGGGGGGGGGTGGTTCAGGAGGGTTCACCCCTTGGCCTCCCATCTGGCTTTGCCACTGAAATATAGTTCACTTCTCACTATAAACACACGACACTATTTTAACGTAACCCACGTATAAAAAAATAATAAAAAAACACCTTGAGAAACATTGCTTTTCTTATTCTGATATACCCTGGTTTTATTACATCATAACTTATTATTCATGTGAACATGTAAGAACATAGGACTGAGAAATATAAATACATGAACACTGAGAAATGCAGATAACAACCACCACCTACCTATTTGATGCCGACAAAAAATGCTTTTGTACACCACCTACCTATTTGATGGCGACAAAAAATGCTTTTGTAAACAGTACACTAATGAATTCAATATTATATTCCAAAAATTACTAAGATGTATTATTAGCATAGTCAGTAAGTGCTTTTGCATTGCATATTTGAAAACAATATATAGGTGTTTTGTAAATAAATGACACAGACTACATTACGTAAAAAAAATTGATATGAAAAGTAGCAGTTACGTACCAACGTACGTACGTGTATCACGTCTGGTTTCTGTTCCACTGGAACGGTTGAACAACACGTTACTTCGGAAAAGTATTTAATTAGCCTGCATAAATCAAAAAAAATATCTACTTCAAATTAAGCTCACATGACCACAAGTTAAAGAATTAAGTACCGGGAACGAGGCCTGAATTCCAAATTTGTAACATTTGCATCGTAGAATAAACTGTAGCTATGCCGCCAATAAGCTGATTTGTGTAACAGTTGCACGTGTCCTATACGACATTCCTATGAAGAACTGTCAAAGATATGTAATATTAGGATGGCTGTAACACACAAAAATTACAGTTGAATATACATACTAAGAAATAAAACATAAAACAGCATTTTTCTTGTTTTTATGGATTAATTTTTGGGCTAAAAAATTTTGAAACTTCTGTTAAATGTTTAAACAAACGTGTACTATAGCAAGTAAAGGAATAATTTATTAGTTGTTATGTTACCTACTGTTTAAGGCTCATACTTTCAATATTATTTATAAATGGGTATTTTTCCCAATTCTATCCAATTTTCCTGGGGAATATATTTTTTTCCCCGCCCCAAAATTTCCCAACCTTAAAATTTGGACTCTGCACATCCCTACTTTCAGCGCAGTAAACTCATGCTTTGACAAACTCAACCCAGCCAAAGTAATCCTGTGACCTTTCAATTGCATGCACATTTTCTAAGAAGCATTTCAATGACAACTAGTACAAACTACTACATACTTTTAAAATTTGTATCACTTATTAACATGTTGAATTTAAGGAGCACTTGAATGACAACTTGTACAAACTATTTTTAAATCTTTTATCACCTATTAATTATTGAATTATCACCTCTTAATAAAAGATTTTGAAGACTAGTTTATTGGGAAAAAAACTCTTAAACTTACCTATGTTTGTATGTCAATATACCTATATGTACTCGTTTGTAACAAGCAACATAAACCATTGCAATCTTAAATCCTTGTAAAAGTAGGTTGGCACTAAAATAATGTGAAATAAGGCATTATTATTATCATTACAGATAATTTTTTGATCTGTACTTCAGCATTGTTATATTTGTCAAGGCTAAACCACAAATTTTTTTTCTCAGTACACTGCTAGATAGGTACCAATCTTTCATCCAAACTTTTCCTTCCATTACGTTTTTTTATATGCAGACTGCTTATTCCTTAGATACTGACTCCGTATAATTATTGATCAAACTTAGCCTCGCAGTAAATATGGCCAGACAATCCAGGCTTTGTATGAAACACACTATCTAGACATATATAAAAATAGTTACTGACAAGGCAATACAGAGGGCAGCAAGGTCAGCATCTTGTGGCTGAGGCTTGCCAAAGGTATCTTGGAACTTGGCTTGTACCAAACCCAGTTGCCCATTTAACTCTTCAATATCATGCTTGACTGCTGTTATCTTGCTCTCCACCTCTGTCATAGTGTCCTCCTGGTTCTGTTGAGCCTGAAACAATGCTAGTAACCTTTACCTGAGCCTGAAACAGTGCTAGTAATCATTACCTGAGCCTGAAACAGTGCTAGTAATC
>PNEQ01127837.1:0-12144 GCA_003012365.1 Medauroidea extradentata
AAATTAGTGAATAGCATCATTGGCAGGACAGTTCATTAATACTCTGTAATTTTTTAAAAGTCGATTGACCGAATAGTTTTCGATTGGTGACGAGTTAGGTTTGTGCGATTTTTCAGGCGCGCGAGCATTACTTGGCTTGCGGTAGCTGCATAGGACCCAAAATGGCGGACGATTATACCTAGTCTTTATAGAGCCCTACCACCTTGTATTACGTCACGACAGCCATATTGGGTGACGTCACGTCAGCTATGTTGTATGCCGGCCAAGTTGTATGTCGGCCATGTTGTATGTCGGCTATGTTGTATGTTGCCCATGTTGTATGCCGGCCATGTTGTATGCCGGCCATGTTGTATGCCGGCCATATTGTAAGCCGGCCAAGTTGTATGCCGGCCATGTTGTATGTCGGCCATGTTGTATGCCGACCGTCTTTTTGAGAAATTGACATTCGGCAATGTATTATTTTGCTATTATTATTTTATTTTAATACTTGAATTTTTTTTTTTTTTTTTTAATTTTGGTACTTTTTGTGTTGAATGTTACGTCCGCCATCTCGTTGTTTGCTTCCGTCGGCCAGCTTGTTTTAATCGTTTGTCATATGTTTCCGTCACATGGGATTTTTTTTATATTTTATCTGTTAAAATTGGTTGCTAGGCAACCAACTCGGTATTTTCCCCCTAGACTGCCTGGTAGATGTCGCTTGAATACGGCATACCTCGTCATAAGTACATACTCAGGGTCGTGATAGTCATTTAAATTTGAATACGTATACTGACACCCCACAGTATTATAATATTATCGATACGTGTACATATTTTATTTCGTGTTATAAGGATTGTTCGATAAGAGAGGGTAGAGATAGGGGATTTGGGACAGGGGACGGTCGGCGGGAGGGGGGGGGGGATCGGAGGATCGGAAGGAGGCAAGCTGTTTAATATAAAATGAAAATATTACAAGTATTGAATACATAATATTGCCCATTCATTAGCAAAATCATATTTGTTACAGTAATGTATTTATAATTTCTTGACACTAACTTTATATGTATACTAGTCCATAGCTCAGTTTACTAGGACGCATGTCGTGTAACACAAGGTTCGATGGATCAAATCCCCTCACCGACGAGTATATTCAAACAAAAAAAAACGCTCCTAAGCAAGAGTTCACGTTGCACGAAACATAATGACTTCGTTCTACGTGCGACATTAGGATAATTAGCAATACCTACTATTCATAGTAAGCAAACATGGTCTACATCTATCAAAAGACGAAGAAAACAAAGATGGCCGCGCCGACAATACTTGATATATAGCACGGCCTCCATAATAGGCACGCCTATGCTGAGAGCATCTGCGTCACAGAGCGCCTGGAGAACGCTCTCGCAGAGTGCAAGATCAGCGACGGCTATGCGTGTCGTATCTGTGATCGGCGAGGCGTGGAAACCTCGCGAGATAAAGGCTGCCACGGGACGCCGGGCTCCGGAGAAGTCAAGTGCGACATAAGAGGGCTTGGTACACGAATTAAGGACCCCGCCTATCTGGAAGTCGTGGCGTGACGTGAACAAGGATAGGTATTTAAAGGACTCTTATCATCATTCACGATATCGCTTTCGGTCAAAACCCATCTTCTGTACTGAGAAGTAGAGAATATTGTTAAAGGAATAACAACTATAAGTAGGTATATGGGTTTTCGAATGTTTGCTGTCAATGAAATTACTTATTTGTTCGTACTTTTCTTGGGCAGTCATAGAACAGCCTAAAATCCTATAGCAGTATTGACCGCAAGCGAGATAAACCAAAAAGGCGGGCGGAGGGATGGGAGTTACATTAAGTTCGATACGTACTAAATCCCACCGCACGCCTCGTAGTTTTACAATGATTTAGAAAATGTATATATTATTTACCAACCTAACTAATATCGATAGCGAAGAATCGCCCGATTTTTTATAGTGATATATAGGACCCGATAGTTTTCGCGAAAATATTTTTGCATCACTTTGTTTCAGTGTCTTACATGCGCACCTGCGTCTCTACTTTGTGGTCAGTGATTGGATGCCTTAAGGGCGTTCAAGTGGGGAAAAATTCATAATTTTATATTTGTATAAAATAGTGTTAGTTTTGTAGACATTACTTCAGAGAACATTAATATCTAACGGAAAAAAATTAGCTCATCTAGTTTTCCCGTAACGTCACTTCAAAGTCAAAATTTGCATATTTTTACGTCATACAAAACTTGAAAACCAGTAAATATAATGAAATGGAAAAAATCTCATCAAAACTACACGTCACCGTCTACGGCTTGAAGCATATACAAACACATTATAAAATATTTCTGTGTTTAAAATAAATTTCTAAAAGTACCAAAAAAAATTTAAATTTTAAAATTTTTTTTTAAACATAAACATTTTTTGTAACGGGTTTTAAATGCTACAGGCCATAGACAGTAACGCGTAGTTTTGATATGATTTTTTTCATTTCTTTATGTTAACTGGTTTTCAAGTTTTGTATGAAGTAAAAATACGCAAATTTTGACTTTGAAGTGCAATTACGGGAAAACTAGATGAGCCAATTTTTTTCCGTTAGAGGTATATGTACTCTCAAGTAATGTGTACAAAACTAACACTATTTCATACAAATATAAAATTATGTTTTTTCCCCACTTGAACAACCTTAACATACAACGTCTGGAGGTTAAACCCGCAAATCACAGACGTGTTGTGTCACAGTTATCCATGTACTGATTGGCACAGTCAAATGAATAATGACTCTGCACAAAAACACTCTGCCAATAATCATGAAGTTGAGCTGCAGGTGTACACGTAAGACACTGAAACAAAGAGTGTCAAAAATCTTTTCGCAAAAACTACCAGGCCCTACACACACACACATACATACATACATACACACACATATATATATGTATATATATTTACACCCAATTTTTGTCTTAGCAATAAAACCGACGTTTATTTAGATTTTTTTTTTCAGCCAGAGTTGCTGTGAAAATAAATCGAAATGAATTCAAAATATTTTTTGCAAGTGAACTGCACATTATTTTGTAATAAACATACATACGTCCCCCCCCCCCCTTATTCATATCATGAGTACTTAGCCCAAAGGTGAAAAAAATACTACCAAGCAAGGCCTTAATTGGTCCATGTCCCGGATGTAATTAGAGAAGCGGACACGGAAGTGATAAAGGCAGACTGTCACGCTCGACAAGAACAGCATCGCCTCTACACGTGGCGCACTTTCACTGCAATGTAGTGGTATTTCACCTATCGGTGGGGCCGCGGTGGTCGAGGGGTCAGACCTCTCGCCTCCCACCACGGCGATCAGTGTTCGATTCCCAGTGGGGTCGGTCCCCGGATTTTCGCACGTGGGAATCGTGCTGGACGATGCCGTTGGTCAGCGGGTTTTCTCGGGGATCTCCCGTTTCCCCCGCCCTTTCAATCCGGCGCCGCTCCATACTCACCTCATGTCACCCCTCACCAGCGCTAGACCTCGATGTCAAGCGCTGACCAAAAATCTCTCCCTCACTCATTCATCTATCGGACTTCAGCGGTGATCCAACAAATTGTATGTGTAGATAGTATCTAGTAAAGGGTAACATTGGCTTTCATTACAGTTCTTCCCCAGACACACGCCTTAAGAAACATGTTTGCTCGAAGCGTTGGCAAAAACACTTGTCCAAGATTGCGAATTAGTAGGGACAGGATAATTTCGCGAATTTAATCACCTGCATGTTAAAATCCGTTGTACTACGCATACTCAAGACCCGTCTATTTGTTCACAGCCTTCTGTGGACAAATGACCAGGGCTTGAGTATGCATAGAATAGTTTATTCTAACACGCAGGTCACTGTATTTACGAAATTTTCTTGTTCCTACTAATTGGACATTGCATTCATGTTATAACTAGAGACGATGGTTCATAGCGGGAGAACTTGACTGTTTGCTGGGTTCCAACGCACGTTCAGCTTACCAGAAGATTACTGGCTTTAGCTTGTACTTGGAGCTGTTGCCCTATTTGACTGAGCCAATAAAAATCCCGCTATTGTAATATTATTTGATGGCGGCTACTCGTCCCGCAGATAGATACGCTGTGTCATACGTATATCACCCACTCATGTACGTTGCAAGAAGCTGCAGTGTTTTCAAGGGTATGTTGGCACAAAACATTTTTGCGATATGACACCATCTCTGCTTATAACTTACGTCTAGAGATGATGGTTTATCGCGGGAAAAGTTGACTGTTTGATGGATTTCAATACACGTCCAGCTTACCAGAAGATTACTGGCTTTAGCTTGTACGTGGAGCTGTTGCCCTATTTGACTGAGCCAATAAGAATCCCGCTATTGTAATATTGGATGCCTGGTATTGGTCTGCAAACAGCTACGTTGTGTCAGTGTTTTCAAGGCTATCTTGGCACAAAACATTTTCGCGATATACCATCATCTCTACTTACGTCCCAAACGGAACTCTATACATAACTTCATTATTTTTAATTTGCAATTATATTTCCTCCTTATTACAGTAGTGTACGCTACTTGTGACAGGTAAGCGCATTGCAATGTTGGATTGCATTGTAGTTTTTACGTAAGGCAAGGGAATGTTTATATTTCTATCGCAGAAGTTTTATGCGTGATATTCTGAAATTCTTCTTACCAGTGGTAGAGACACTGGAAGATCGCGAAAATATTTGAAATCAACATAATCTTCAATTAACTGTAGTACTTTTACCTTGTGACACCAGTGAAAAGAGTTTTGAGACGAATCACACACGTTCTGTGTTAAAACCGTACAGTTCTAACTGGGCCATGTTGAATAGAAAAAACAGTTATTCAAATAAACGATAGCCAATACCAATACAAAACCTTCAGTACTACACACAACACGTTGGAGCCTAGCAATCAGACAACATTTCCCCCGAATTTCTAGTGTATATAACTATTGGTAAAGTTGGTGAGTTTATTTGTCAGTACTGCTGAAAGTTTGACATAAATACAGGTCAAAACCTAACCTTGCCTAAACTAACGAAAAAGGGGAAACTTAATGTTAAAATAACCTAACCAAAACTAACCTAAACCAACCTTTAAAGCACAATGTTCAGACTGTAAACATTAAAGGCCGTGCTAGAATCACCGTAAGAAATAACCGTAAAAATTGAACAAACACTTTTAAGTGATACATGCTACAACACACCGTACCACTGCTTAGTCGCCGTAAGACCGTAAGAGGGATAGAAACCTGTCAATTTCTTACGGTGTGGTAACGGTTATTTCTATATGGCTACTTTACGATCAATCTAGCACGGGCTTAACTCTTTAGTCATCAGCCGTCATAGTGAAAGATGAGGGGCATGCTTCACTTCGCAACATTTGAACATACACCAACACGTCATCGTTATAGTTGTGCATGTTTCCAAGAGGATTTTTAAAAAAATTTTATAAAAGAAAATATTTGTTATTTTTAAAACATTTCATTTTATATCTACAAAAATGCGTATAAGGAAAAAATAACAACATATTTGGGCATTATCAATGGGAACGCTAGATAAGATTCAAAAGGTACTCTCTGTATCAAATAAAGTGTTTCCAGTCCCTTTTATGCGCTTCCGTAAAACGATGTTTTTATTTTCCACTTTTCACCATTGCTGCGAATGAGATGAAATGCAAAAAAAAAAAAAAAAACACAGGTCAGGTAAAAAAACGCATAATTATGTACAATAATATCGTACGCACATTTTAATTTACATGTCGCATGTGTTAATAATCACGGTTAAAAAAAAGCACGCAAACGGATTGGCTTATATTCATTTTATTCTGAAAAAAAAAATTTCTGAAATTTCCTATTATCACAGATATATTAAATTTCGACGAAAATATAGAAACAAACGTACAGGGCAAGCGCGCGAACACGTAGGTACATCTGTGTCAACTATATTCGCATTAAACATTCACAAAGTAATGGCAGAACGACGCGTCCAGACAGATCACATACATCGCGCTGTAACCGTGTATGACCTACATATCTGATGAAACCACAGATTTTTTACTTCGCTTTGGCGGCGTGGACATTCACGTGCCGTTTGATTTATTTAATTGGCAACGCCAAAAGCAACATCGCAAACGCATTAGGAATTTAGCGGCAACATTATGCAGAAAATGAAGGATTGGGGTGGTGGGGGAAGAGCAGGGGAGTGTCAGTTGACAGCTGTGAATGTTTTTTTTTGCAACGACATGGAATAGTGAAATAAACAATAAGTAATGTAAAACTTTAACAAGATTCATTTGAAAACACCTATGTAATTATTATGTTAGTTAAGTTATAATTTGCACATTTTGTAATTTTTTTCCTTAAAATTAGTATTAGTAGGCGTCATGTTGCAATATGTTAGTACACAACAATTATATTTAATAGTTTTGTAATAATCCATAAATATGTCATTTAATTAATTTAATGTTAAACTGTAACTATATTGTAACTTTTACTGAGATTATGGATACTTGCAAGTGAATTGTAATGCTGGTTAGTTGTAAGAGAGGGCCTCATGGCCCTAAGCTTGCCAGCTTAAATAAAACATAAATAAATAAATATCCTGCTGAGCCCAACAAGGTCGGCTTACACGCTGTACCGGGCTCGTATTTCACGGTTCACCGTCGAAAACGTCGACACTTCAAAATATTAAGGGTACGATTGACAAATTTTTTTCATCATTACGTTTTTATTTTTATATCTGATGTAGCAGATATTTTTTTTCTTATTCAAGACTTAAATTATGACTAAATTTAGCTCTTGAGAAATGTTTTTATGTACGACATTACTACCAACTTACATACTAAAATGAAAAAAAAAAAATACAGTGAATGATGATGTAACAGGCTACAAGTTCCCCTATATATTAAAAAAAAACTTTTAATGTGTATTAAAACATTGAAACTGAAATAAACATTTTAAAAATGCACGATTTTTTAAAACACACAAAAAACTTTTATTTTGTGGTTTTATATACGAGACCTTGTAGCCTACAACATCGTTATTCACAATGCATTTTCTCAGTTTGGTATAAGAGTTGGTATTAGTGTCGTCATTAAAACTGTGACTTTGACGAACGATTATGCAAAAACTGTGACAGATAAAAAACATTTTCATAAGAGTTAATTTAGTCACATTTTAAGTCTTAAAAAAGGGAAAAATCTGGAACAAATATAACAAAACTGACGATGAAAATTGTTGTCTGTGCTTCAACGGCGCTGATACAGTGGCTGTGTAAGATTTCATTGCAATGTGCCCTTTGATCACGTGACCTTTAGACCCTCCTTGAAAGTAAGGTGAATTTTACGTCTCGTCGACAGCGAGGTCATTATAGACGGTGACACACAACTTGCTACACGACAGGAACTGGGAGAGGAATCGGCCATGGCCTTTGCTAAGGAACCATCCCAGCATTCCCATGGAGCTATTTCGGGAAACAATGGTAAACCGAAAGAAAGAATGCCGGAGCCGGGGATCAAATCCGGGTTCTCCTGAATCCGAGTCCAGCGTGTTATCGTTGCGACATTTCGTACGGTCCCATTCATGAAGTAGGGTGCATTGTGCAAATTCGGATCTAGGGCTCGAGAAAGTATCTGTGGTTCGGGATAAAGTGATCAGTTTGAAACCCTACGTTATATTTCCATTTTAAATTTTTTATAGTTTCCTGCCATTTTTTTTTATATAATCAAAGCGACCTAAGTATCAATAAAAGTGTATGGATTGGACTGTATTCAGAAGTAAATCCCCGAGGTCGAATTAAATAATATGTTTAACGATCATTTTAGGCACCACGGTATTCGAAAGAGCTAAGTGACTCATGGCCATGGTTTAAGGATGTTCAAGTGCGATGAAATCATAATTTTATATTTTTTATGAAATATTGTTAGTTTTGTAGGCGATACTTGTGAATACATTTTACTCTCACGAAACTAATTTAGCTCTCATAGTTTTCTCATAACGGTGTCTCAAAGTCAAAATTTTATAGTTACGCTGCCATGCAAATAGTGAAAACCAACTGACCTACGTAAACAAAATAATGCACCGTGAAATTACATTCCATGAGCCGTGTAAAGAAACAAAAAAAAAAAAAAACAACGTAATATTTGAATTTAAAAAAAATCGCAAAGTACAGAAGTAAAGTTGCAAATTCAGCAATTTTTTTTTAAATACAAAAACAGATCCCGGTATTTTTTTCAAATGTTTTATTAGGTAGCCCATAGTATGTTACTTCACTGTGAAATATTTCACGTACGTCAGTCAATTGGTTTTCATTTCTTGCATGGCAACGGGACGCGCAAATTTTTACTTTGACGCGCCGTTATGAGAAAACTACGCCAGCTAAAATTGTTTCGTAAGAGGAAACAGCAATCACAAGTACCGTCTACTAAACTAACACTAATTCATACAAATATAAAATTATGACTTTATCGCACTTGAACAGAAGGCCCTTAAGGGGACATTCTAGGTTGCGTATTTATCCTCGTTGTGAATTCGAGCAGCGGCATATGTGACGTCATGCCAGGGATGCACTTTTCAAGATCTTGAAGCCTGATGAGTGACTCTTAGTCGACCAAATCGAACACAGCCTCTGAGTCTTGTTTCTGGAACGCCGACGCAAAATGTTTATACAGAATCACAGAGACAGCATGTTTTCACAGCGTAGGCAAGAGATAATAACTTTTACAAGCCATTCACTGAGAAGTAAGCACTTCTGATACACTAACTTGTTTTTTCTTTGGACGATTTTTAGTCTTTTCCATAATTACATCACATACAGGATGTGTCAGGAAGGGGTGTGTTACTTTATGTGGTGACGGTGTAAAAAAATCCCGTAGAAAATGTGTGTTAATGAGGTTAAGTACCTGCCACATTCGAATTCTTCAATTTTCGCTGTAAGTTCTATACAATGAGATTTATTAAAATTTCCCGTCTGACATGGTACAGACATTAATTACCTTCTTAAGAGTGCGTGGTATATAATTCCGCACTAAAATCATAAATTCCGAATTGTAGGTTACTGGAAGCCAATTTGCAAAAAAAAAAAACAGCAATCCCAGACAATAGTTTTTGCCAACATTCTGAGCAAACATTTTTCCCAATTAACGTATACCTGAAGAACAATCTCTGACGCCTAATCTCTTACATTTAATTGAGGCGCAAGAGAACATGCTTAACAAATGTATCATTCCGGGTAAATGTTTGCTCATAAAGTTGGCAAATATAATTATAATATCAATGATTGCTGTTTTGTAGTTTTTCAATATTGACTTTCAAAAAGTGTTGATCTCAATTGAAGAATTAAGCGCTTATTTATCACCCCGCTCTCTTAAGCAATACCAACGTGTCAAACCTTCACTATCTTTCTTAGTTTTTTTACTAGAAAAGCTTCCGGATGGTCACATATATAATATACTTTGACACTTTAACATTTTAGTTTTTGGGTTTTCTGGTAAATGAAAAGATAATCTGAGCCGAGTATTTTAAATAATTCATTTTATCCTTATAGCTAATGCTTGAAACTTTCGTCAGTAAATAACACAAAAACCAAAATTTTGAGTTGTCAAAGTTACCCCGCTAGGTCAAAGTAACCCCGGTTTAAGGTAAGCAGTAGTAGGCAAGCAATGTCAACTGTACACAATCTGAGAAACTTTCCCCTCTGCCCTGTCGAAGCATAATAAAATATTACATAAAATTTGTAAGCCAAATTAAATGCATAAGTTCCATTATTCCAACATGGCAGGTACTTAACCCCCTTAAGTTGATGCGAGTAATGCTATTGTGAAATAATATTACATATTCAGTCCTTTCATTAATCAACTCAAAAAAACAAGTTACTCAGTAACGCTGTCTAACATCAAGAGGTATTTTATTCACAGTTAAATAAATGATATTTTAAAAATATAATAGTCTACTTGTTTTCGCGTCAGCTACTATCCAATGAATTTATTACCACTAATTCGCAAACGGATAGTAAAAAAAGTAGCTGAAAGGACATCAGCCTTCAAAAGTACAACCGAGCGAGGTGTCGAAAGGGGTAACACGTTTGAATATGTTCGGGAGGACCTGGGTTCGATCCCCAGATCCCGCCATGCTGATTTCGGTTTACTATGGCACGCGGCGAGTGATGTGATGGTTCCTTGAGAAAGGCCATGGCCGACTCCTCTCCCAGTTCCTGTCATCCTCGCTGTCGACGAGACGTACACCCCTCACCCTGCGTTAAGGCGGCCGCCTGCTCAGGGATATGTTTGTGTGTATGAGGCGAAAATCTATGGGGCGATACGAGCGATTTCGGCCGGTACATATATTGTGACATCGCCTCTACGGCCAAGGTTGTAAACGCGCGCGCAGTGTTCCTACAGTAACGTTTTTACTGTGGTACTTTAAGCGATGAGCCTATCATTTATTGAACGCGTCAATGTAGCAAAGTCCAATGTACTTGTAGACCTCAGTTTCGAACAAATCCATTACATACATCTTGAGCAACAACCGCAAGAAAAAGCCGATTTCAGCCAAATTTGAGGGCTTTAAAATAATGCTTCCAATATGCGTGGTGTCTTGAAAGTCACATTCACAAGTAGTCTGAAGTGTGTTTTCTTTTCTTAGATAAGCATTGTGGACGCACGTTTACTGGTCTCTGAGAAAAAACGTAACTCCGAACACGCTGTACACAGTCCGGCCATGCTATTTTATTCACATTGGCGTAAAAATAAAACTCAAAACTTCTTTTTAACGGAATGCTTCGAAAAAAAATTTTAAAACTACGAGCAGTTATACAATGCACTATTTCTATGTGGTTATTTTGCAAAGTAATACCCCATTCGTTTGTAACATATTATTATGCTTGATATTTTATTATTTTCACAACAAAATTGATAGTACTTTGGGTGAAAAAATCTGTGAAACTATGAGATTTATTGCCACTAAATACAATCAGGCACAAATTATAGTATATTTGTGACAAAACAATGTAGGAATTCTTCCATACGAGAATTAAGTTGCTTAAAAATAATATTTTTAAAATCACTGTTAAGCTACCGGGTGTGGTGGCCTTATCAGCTTGGAATTTGAGTTTTCCTTACAAATCAGGAAAAAAATGATATTGATCCACGTTTTTCAGACTGGCAGGGCATGTCCATAATATCATTCAATTGTTGAAATTCATACGGTGGGTTTGATATTTCTATAGCTACTGCGGTCTAATGTTACCTGTTATAAAATATTGAGACATTGAAGATGTATCAACTTCAGGAAATTCTACAGATATTTTTCTATGCTCCGATGTGCCAAAAAATGTGGATACATACACAAAAACAGTATTTATACAAAAAAATAGATGGAATCTAAAAAAAAAAAAAAGCAAGAATTGACCCTCCCATTAAAAATTGCTCACATTAAATTAAATACCCTACAAAGCCTACGCCTATACATGCACATTCGAGTGACTATAGTAAGCGCTTAACATCGAGGTCTTCAGCGCTGGTGAGGTGTGACATGAGGCGAGTGTGGAGCAGCGCCGGAATGAAAGGGCGGGGGAACGGGAGACCCCCAAGAAAAACCGCGGACCAGCGGCATCGTCCGGCACGATTCCCACATGCGAAAATCCGGGGACCGACCCTGCCGGGAATCGAAACCGGATCGCCTTGGTGGGAGGCGAAAGGTCTGACCTCTCGACCACAGCAGCCCCCTTGCACATTTGAAATCATGGACACATCCAGGGGTAGGCAAATAAAGCATGCACCCCACAAAAAAACGGGGCCAGGTTTTAATATTTTTATATTAATTTATATATGTAGGCTACTAGGAGGACATGTACTTGTGATGAGAAATTATTTCAAGCAAAATGTGTTCACTCTGTAATGTATAAGAGCTTCGTCGAGAACCTCTTGACTGTAGTTTGCAGAATTTGTTATTTAATAATAATAATAATAAAATCGTCTTTATTAGGCGCAGTTAAGGCATATATGCCTTCTCTTACACTGAACCCATATTAGGTACATACAACACTTATTTTAGAGATTAAAATTAAAAGAAAATAAAATAAAAATTAATAGCAATAAACTATACTACCTAACTAACAGTAATAGCCTTAATGTTTACAAAAGACAGCCAC
>PNEQ01127838.1:0-12144 GCA_003012365.1 Medauroidea extradentata
TGGAAGCACGTACAGAGAAGTGCTGGCTTTTACAATTTCAAATAAGCTCTGAGCTAGCCTGTGCTTTAGATAGATTTATCTGGCAGGCAGGTCAGAGTTCACTCGCTTGGAGGCACGTACATGGACGTGCTGGAATGCGGGGACTCTGCAGGGCGTTTCTCGATCAACATGGGTGGTAGTGTCGTGTGCAACAACACTAGAAAGGTGGTGATCCGCGACAGATTGAGAACGCTGCACATCCCCAATTAATAAACTAATGAATATTTAGCTGGTAGTATGGAGTAAAATGCTTTGTAAATTTATCAGTATCTATGTTACATACAATTTTTAGGTATAAACGTCAATTAACCAGCTTTTTAGGCAAGTTGGATCCTGATGTATCCCTCCGCCGCTCGGCCGAGTAAGTCCGGGTGTTCGCCCAGGAAGTTCAGTTGTGTTTCATCGGAGCTCGTGACCGGTCGCCGGGAGATGGCCGGCTAATTTTTTGTTTGTCTGAGTTTGTTAATCAGTAAGAGTCGTCGTTCATCGGAGCTCGTGACCGGTCGCCGGGAGATGGCCGGCTAAGTTTTTGTTTGTCTGAGTTTGTTAATCAGTAAGAGTCGTGATATGTCGGAGCTTGGACTCGGTCGCGGAAAGATGGCAGGCTAAGTTTTTTTGTGAGTAGTTGGGGCGTCATGGTGGAAGGAGGAGGACGTGTTGGACGGGGCAGAGGGGTTGTGAAGCCTAGAGGGCGGATTCGGGAGTAAAGTGGGCGGTATTGCCTGCGATGCTTTGTTGTTCATCATTTTTCTTTAGCTAGTTAGGATATCTAAGTAGTATTTGCCTGGGCGAACACTCTAGACTACGTCAAGTTGAGCACTTGCATTACCCTTTAATGTTTACGTTTCGAAGTTGAAAAGGTTACTGGAATGAGTTTAAGTGGTTAAGCAGTGAGTGTTCAATGTACAAGTGAACCATTAAATAAAGAAAACTAAACGGAAACTTTTTTTCTTCTTTTTTATATATATGCCCACTTAAATGTTTTCTCTCTAAGCCAACACCGTTTGAAATACTTCAGGCTATCCGGGCAAGTAAAACAAAAGGGAAGTATTTCTAATTTCTAAAGGACTTGTCAAAGTCATCGCTCACCGAAATCAGCTGCCGCCGGTAATGGAAGGTAGCTGCAAGGAATTAACAACACCACAACGTAGACGTGAAGTAGGAGCGTAACAGACCCATCACATTCTGGCGTCCCCGGAAAAGGGACACCTAGACATCAACAACACGGCGACGTAGACGTAGCAGCCCCATTACAAAGTGTGAGGATTTATACTGCAGAATCTAACATATTAATTGGGGATACTAATAAAAAAATTAAAATTTTAAATAAAAATGACGGTTGGAAGGTACTAGTACATTTTACAGGTCAATATTATTTGTTTATATCGAGTTTAGACTCATTTTAAAGAGAGTTAAATTTTAAACAACCCTTATAAGTAACTATTTTTATCGTAATTTGCCTCATTTATGATACTGGAAATTTAACTTACACAATGAGTTCCCTCATCTTGGATGGGATTCATCTGGCAGGTCAAAGTTCAAATGCGAGGAGGCACGCAGCTCGATCAGCTAGTCTTTTTTCTAGTATTGTGGGTGGCAGGGCCATGTGCGCAACCGAGCACTGGAAAGGTAGTGCTTCGCGAACTATATGGCAATTTGATGTTGCAATGTGTCCCTACATAAATAAAATTAATATTTTGGGTTTATTGTGTGGTAAACTCTTGTCTAATTTCGTCAGTAACTGTGTAACATAAATTCCGATCATTATAAATGTGAGTTGACCATTTTTCAAGTAAGTTGGATCTTGTTGTATCACTCAGCAACGGTGCCGAGTAAGTTAGAGTGTCCGTCCAGGGAGGAGGCAGTCGTGGATCGGTCGGAGCAAGTTCAGAGACGTGAAGAGCTGGCCTGCTGAGTGTTGATCCGTTGGGGCGTCATGGCAGCTGGAAGGTGGAGGTGTCAGGCGGGTAGCCGTAGATTGGAGAGGGGTTATGAAGCCCACAGGTCGGATTCGATAAAGTACGTGCAGTTGTACATCCCCAGCTTTTACTTCTTTAATTGTTTTATCTCCATTTTTTTATTGTGTATCAATGCATCTGTAACCATAAAATTAATAAATAACCGCAGTAAAGAGCTTAACTTAATTGGAATCTGTGGACAGATACACTAAAACTCAATGTATGCAGAAAGCAGAACTTTTAACACCTGTCTCGTAGCGTATTTTGAATTTGTTTCACTTTTATTCTGTCTTATCGCCATTCGACATACCTAGCTTGTTTTGGTTTGAGGTTAACCGCAACTGTTGAACACTATTATATTTTGTTGTTGTCGTGAGAGCTCAATGAATGAAGCTGCGATTAAACTGTGTTCTTAATTTTCAACAAAGGAAACAAAAAAGAGAAAGAGGGAGAAAAGAAAGCGAGAGAGATGCTATCCAGGCAACAACAAATACTAGCACTGGCACCCGCCGAGTCACATTAAGTATTTGATGGTCCTCAACAGGAACTGTGTTTGCACCAACACAATATACTGTAGGTAGTAGTTCTAGTCTTACCAACACACCAGGACTACAGCGGATGTGTCACAACATGTTATTGTGTTTGCACAACTTTCCAACACAAAGTTTAATTTGGTTAGGCCTGCCACTGATGTTAAATAAATTTCAAACCCTCTATAGTAAACTTCAATGTACATATTCATATTTGCAGTTACCTATATAGGAATGCTCAAATTTGCAATGCAATAATCATGATCAGTGTGCTACATGAATAGAAAGGTTATCACAATGATTTTGCACAGTATTGTATGATAAATAAAATGTTAGGTACCTATACACTTCTTGTTAAAAATAGTAAGCCTACAACAGAATGTGTACATTTTATATTTAATTACAATATTAAACATTAGTTACAGTCCAAGTGGATATATTAATTAGAATGCCTACCACAACCACTTCACTAACTGGTATTTCAGGTATGTTTTAGAAAGAATGTCTCGCGACAATTGTTTACTATTTTGTTAAATTATTTTATAGACATACATCTATCACAAAGTTACTTCGTATGAGTGCATATTGTATTGTAAAGACATTTATTATTTATATTATTTGGTCATTTTACGTGCCCTCGAACAGCACAAGATCTTGGTAGAGGAACATGGGGGTAGGAATCGGCCAGGGTCTGTTGAAGGAACCATCCCAGCATTTGCCTGGAGCAATTTCGGAAAACCCTGGAAAACCAAAATCAGGATGGCCGGAGCCGGGGATCAAACCCAGATCCTCCCGAATGTGAGGCGAGTGTTTTACCACTGCTCTACCGCGCTCAGTTCAGCCACCAATTTATTCTGCAATTCCTATGTAAAGATTAGACCTATTAAGTTTTGGTATTGTTTGCAGACATGGTTTCAATTAAAGTTATTCAGCTTTACTTGAATTAAGAGAATGTCCATTACCTGACACAGTTGTTATAGCCTTTAGTGATCTTGAATACACATAGGTTTGTTTTTTGAGAGGGCCTAAGTTATTGATATGTAACACAAGCATGCTGTTACATACAGAAGTATTTTGAATAAGTTTGTTTATCTTACTCACGTGTACAGTTTTTTTGGTTATGTGGACCTTCATGTGGTGAAATAAGTGGAAATGACCCTGATTTTGAACACGTAAAAATTGTTATTTGAAGTGCTATGTAGATGATAGGGTGGCTACAAACTGTTGTGAATATAATTCCCTGACTTTTCCCACCCAAATTGAAAATTTTCCCTGACCTAATAAATTTTTTTAAACCCAATTTTAATGCTTTATAAAATAAATCATTTTTTCTTTGTCCAATTCAATGCACTTTGCACATAGTACAATTTTTAATGTACTACTAATATAATATTTGTGATGTTTCTAAACCATTCTTGCAATGGGGCAAGTTAAAAATCAAATATTATGGACATATGCCATAGCAGCAAACTGTGAGTCAAAGAAAACCAGACAATACATGCAGACAAACAGAAAAGCAAACAACCAAAAGCATCCTTTATCTTGTCTGCATGTATTGTCTGGTTTTGTGTGACAAACCATTTGCTGCAATTATGTATGTCCAAAATACTTCTATGATTTGTAATATTTGCATGAAAAATACATGCCTCAGAAAACACTGATTGCATAGTAAACACACCAACAACATAATTTGTGTGCTCTATTTTTGCAAGTTTATTAAGTATGCCTATACTAATAAAATAAAAATTAGAACTTAAAGTTACAACTTTTAAGTATATTTTGGGTGTAAAAAATTTACAGTAATACCCAACTTATGGCTTCTCACAATAGAATAATTAAAAGGCCTACTACATTACTAAAATATTTGTGTAAAAACTCCTTACCTCAGGAGAAACAGATTCATTACATAGTTTACATAATATAAACAATATACTTTACGTACTCTAATCCTGCATGTTGAAATAAAATAATTAAACCAAAATTACAACAGACAGTTGCAACTAAAATAATTCACTTAAATTGATGTCAAAAATTCAGAGTAATACAATAGTTACATTGGGAAATTAAATTTACAATTACATGAAGATTACATACTACCTACAATCAAAAAGCCAAGTACAAACCCTCGTTTTATCGGACCTCTATTCAGCGGACTTTGTATTTAACGGACAAAATCTGACGATACAAAATTATTCCACCGTCAGGTCTACTTATCACATGCAGCACAAGACCTACCTGGTTACATATTGTGCTTTGGTGAAAGACATCAGACGTGCGCATGGATAGCCATGTAAAACGGTAGACAGAGCTATTTTTAATCGCGCATCGGGGTACGTGCCGGTCCGGGCAAGAATGATTGTCTACCTGAATTTTTTACGAAACTGTAAGATCAACAGCGCAATACCTACCTGGTTATTGTACTTTGGTAAGTGACATTTGGCGTGCGCACAGATAGACGCGTAACATGGTAAGCAGAGCTAGTCGCTCATCTGTGTTTTGACGTATCCGGACAAGAACGACTGTCGTGTCTACATGAATTTTTTACGCAGTTGATGTACGTGCGCGATAAATATTATGCGTTTTTTAAAATGAAATAGCGTCTGCAACAGGTCAGAAAAGAAATCGAGTAACTTTGACATCTGGCAAAAATTTTGAACTAATATAATAGTTAAGAGGCCGGTGTTTCGGTAGCAAAGTTGTGTGATGAATATGGTGTCACGAAAAAAACTATGTCGGACATTCATAAAGCAAAAAACTAGTTAAAGAGTTATGTGTTAAAATATGATGTGGACCAAAAAAATTTGGCACTGTTGGCCCAGGAAACACGTGAAACTTGCTACCGCATCTTCACACGACGAGGCGGTGTATGTTCAACAGCGCTTGTGTGGTGTAAATGTGCGAGTGTGAGGTATAGAGATAAAATCTGCTGCGGACAAACAAGCGCAACACATTCCTTTCTCACGCTCAACATGTCCATCTCTTGCCCTTCACAACTGGTATACGATACTGCATCGCGATCCAAACAGTGGTAGTTTAGATGGAATTTTTTTTTTGTTATATATTTAGTAAATAAACACTTTACTTTGAAATACAAAGTAGTAACGTAACATGAAACCAAGCTGATAAACTACCTCCTGTCCCTCTCCTTCTACTCTTCCACCGCCCAACACACTTGGTTATCACAATGAGTGGACAAAGGCACGTGCTTATCTTTCTACTCCCGCCAGCCAGCACAAACCTTCCCCCTCTTACACTTCCAGCGATATGACCACTACAAACACGTTGCGTTACTACGCGTATCGGCGTATCACACTGCTATAAAGATATCGGCTTGTCTATTTTCGTGTGCTTTTGATACTTCGCGATTTACCGGACCACGCCTCCCCCAAATAGTCCGGTAAAACAAGGGTTTACTTTACTATACACGATTACACAAAAAAAAATTCCTTGGGAAAATTGCATGGCAGGATGCACATTTTCTCTCTCATGTTACAAATGATAGCTGTTTCATTTTACAAGGCGGTAGCAGCTTTTCACACTAAAAGAGTATAGCGCACGTAAAAAAAAGCGCAGACATGTTATTAGCCTTCCGCATCAAAAGAAAGCATCTGGGGGAGGGGGGCCTAAAAGAGAGCCGAGAGACGGACACGTTATCAGCCTTCTGCATCAGCAGGAAGTCGAGCAGTAAACAACTGAATAGATTACAGATAAAAGTAGCGTATGTGACGCAGCGGGCCAGCTACTAATGGCTTTCTTCCCCGGGATTATGGTACCAAGATGTCCGATGAAAGGCACCAAACGCGTCTTCACGCTTGCCAGTCCGTGCTACTCCATTTATGTCGGCCTCATTTTAACTGATTTTAACTATTGCTTTTCGATTTCCGAAAAAGGAGATGGGGCTGGGAATTTTCCCTGACTATTCCCTGACTTTTTCAGGCCACTAAAATTCCCTGAATATTCCCGGTTTTCCCACCCTGTCGCCACCCTGGATGAGGAATAGTAGGTACACAGTTAAAAGATGCAAGTACATATAAATTTTATTACTGTTTGAAAGTAAATGATAAAAACATACATATTTTGTATAATAAACCTCAACAATTTTAATTCCTGATAAACAGTGTATTACCTACTAACAATATGGACATTTAGCTGTGGTTAATTTATAGCATATAACTCTAACTCTTGGTGATTAGATTTCTAAATTTACGTTTCTTTCAGTCTGTAAAATTATCAGAAAAATATTTTCATGATTAACTTGACACACATTGCATACTTGTATTCTTTTTGTTAATTTTTATAATGGATGTAACTTAATTTTTAACAGTCATAATACTTAAACAAATTAAAATACATCACACTTGACAACTTCTCAAGAAGAGAATTAGTACAACACCTGGCTACTAGTAGATGTTAAATTTTAGCGTAAATTGCATGAGGCAATTTTGTGCCAAAACATAATTACTCTCACGTTTTTACTGGTTTTATGCAAATTTTTCATACTAAAAAAGTAAACAGGTTTAGAGTTCCAAAAAGTTATTGAAATCTTTTTAAATAAGCATACACATAAATAGTCCCATTTGAAAACATTCTGCAAAACCATATTCTACTCAATTTTTTTTCCTATTCTTTGAAACTTTTGCATCTTATAATTGTGTTTAATACTTATACAATTACTTGAACATAAAAAATCAGTATTGCACTTACTATAACGAAAAATATCAGACAGTGATCGACAGACATCTGAACAGTTATAATCGTTTATGTAATATTACAGTACCATTAAAAATGTGACTATGCATAATGAATTTTGTTGCTGCATTTTCACTCCAATTAGTATCGCAGGTGTTTCTGTTATATGTATAATACTAGCCATACTTTTTATTCCTAGCTCAGAAAACCACCTAGTGTACCTTAATTGAAACACACAACCTGCAACTATGTTATGAAATTAGCTAGAATAGACCTAACAAAAACATATAAATATTTTACACTGGTAATGCTGTTAAAGAAAAATCAGTTTATTGCAAAGTTCGGACTCTAGAATTTGTTTTAATTAAGCTAAGATACAGTTGGTAACACCATGTTTTATTATTTTATTAAATACAAGCACACGTTTACAACTCGCAAACTTCACAAATAATAATAAATACGAATATCACTAAAAGCGATATTTTTTTACGTAGGTACGTTTCAAAAACGTATTTTGCTCCAAATACGTATTATGTTGTTTATATGAATAGGTTAGGCATTTTCTCAAATACACGCCATGCGTTTCTACTTCACACTTTGACACATGATAGCAGTATCCATATGCGTGATTCGTAATAAAAGAACTGCAGAATAGTGTTTCATCGTCAAAATCAAAAGCTTCCACATCCGAAGAATCTATCGACTTCGTCAGCAGAATTCTAAACAAATCCGATGCATACTCCGCCATTTTTAAACTGCCTATTGAAGAAACCCAACTATTGGCATTCAACCGTAATTTTCTCATTGGTTCGTATGACTTACTCATTGTGACCAACTATTGAACTCCCAATAAAAATTTATTTTACGGCCTTTAGTACACACTATTCAAATGAAACATGATTCAAAATGCAATGTATGTTGATAGAACTGAGCCAAAACATTTTTCGAAATTTCAGACTATAAAAAAAGTGCATTTAATTGCAGAACATCTAAAATCCGTAAAATTTTACAAGTTCCCGTAAAATCATAATAGTCCTACCATATTTCTGTACATTTTACGGCCGATAAATCGTAAAATTTGGCAAGTATGATACATAAATTTTTTGTGTGCAACAGAATATAGTCTCCAAACCTGATTGTAAAAATTTTTATAATTTCTTTTCAACTTTTGAAGATATACTATTTGTTGAAACAAGCCTAGCTCTGTTTTCAAGTTACCTAATTCTTTTTACAAATTGTTTCGAAATATCCTTATTTATCTTCATTATTTGAATTGTTAACCACACAGTAATATTTTTTATTCCTTCTTCTTCTCCTCCTCCAGAAAAACTGAGTCATTGATTAAAATTACAATGTAACTAATGTTATTTTTTGAACCACTGGCATACCTATGTGACAGATTTCTTTAGTATAACATTGCCATGTTGCAGTCACACGGCATTTCCTAAATGGCAATGTCATTGACGTTTGACAGAAGAATATATGGTTGGTCGGAAAATATATCCAAGCTAGAATCAGGGCTTCCAGAAAGTATCATGTTACTGTATGGCACGTATACACATGGCAAAAATGTGATTGAGCACATGAATGTTAGAAAAGAGCCTAATTACAGTAAGTTACTTACCACACTTCTGTCCCCATTGCATTCAGGATAGCTGTTACCTAAAAAGAAAAAAAAATAAGAATAAAAATAAATACTATTAACTTGTGTGCGTTATCAGAATTACTGCACACAAGTCCCCCAATTTTACAAATATCGGATTTAACAAATGTAGCAATTTTACGAATACGCCCAATATAATCATCAAAGAATAACATAATTTTATGAAAAAATTATAAGAAATTGCATTGAAAATTGGTTTTAATATATTATCTAATTCACTGTGATAAAGTATGAGTTCTAGAATTGTGTCGTCGTCATTATTAGTTATCTCTATCGATAAAAATCAGGCTACGCAACTGAAGCCATATAACAACAAATTGTTCAATCACGCCTTTGCGAGCCGGGTCTGTTACGATGAACTGAACAGCAATGCGAGGTCAGCCAACTTTCTGAATTCTTCTATTTGCAATGATTAGCTCTGTCTGTTTTAAATAGTGCTCTTAGAAGAAACTGAACTATTTACTTATTGAAATGAAAAAAAATTATCTCTGTTTAAGTTTTTATTCCCGGTATTTCACCATCAATCGTACAAAAAAAATATATTATTCCTCCAGTCACAAGTGTATTACTGAGAAAGTCTCATCTGGAAAGAAAATAAAATCTGCACTTAGATTTTTCTAGGAGCTTACAGTTACGGCCTATGTACATTTCTTTTACAAATTAATTTAACTTAATATCAAATGTAGAGAGGTTGTTATGACAATACTTTACACAATACCAAAGTTATACAGAGCAGACACAGAATCAACACAGTTTCTACACTATAGCCAGTAACACATGACATACAGTTCACAGCGTGGAAAGGATCATGTTGCTGTGGAATGTCAGTACAGTAGCCCTGTACACTACTCCGCTGTAAAACAGCAGCCTACAACACTCTATGACATGCAAAATGATTTAACATAATCAAATTTAAATATTTAATATTTTTAACTTTAAGAATTTCATTTAATATTCATTTTTGTTATGTAGTGCTGGGCGAAGTTCGAAATTTTCGAACTGAACCGAACATAAGGGTTCGGTTCGATTCGAAACGTCTCAAAAAATGTTCGAAAAACCGAACGTTCGAGATTTAGAAAAACACGTTTTTCGAACTGATAGGCTTGTACTACGACACAAATTGGTAAAAAAAAAGGCAAGAAATATGTTTGTAGCAGCTTAGTTCCAAAAATATTATTTCATAGGTTCGGTTCGGTTCAGTTCGAATTTTTTTTGCCTTAGTTCGGTTCGGTTCGAAACATGAAAACAGAAGTTCGCTCAGCACTATGATTTTGCGAAAGTATATACATTTTCTGTCATTTTTGTTTAGTGGGAAATAAGTAGCTTTCACACAACCCTATGAAGAAATCGTTTTTAAAAATTGACGAAAAATGCACTGAAATGAATTAGAAAAAATTACAAAATCTGCAGTTTACTTTCACCACAAACAGGTTGTGACGTGCACTGGCACGCAGCACTTACTTGGCCTCTTATCACATAGTAATTTTATTTTTTTTATTAATGTTTTGTTGTTCATAACTAGGCCAACATAACCAAGTATATGGATGTATATGGCGGGATCCAACAGATTAATTGGGGATGCTAGTAACGGAATCATTATTGAAAATTTATTCAAAATTTAAATTTTAACAGTTAAAGTAAGATAAATGTAGTAAATTTTACCGGTCTATTTTATATTTGGACTCATTTTAAAGCTAATTTAATTTCAAGCAACTTTTCTAAGTAACACTTTCTCTTAAATTTTGCCTTGTTTGGATTTTTAAAATTTCAAGTAGCCTCTTAGCTTGCTTCTTCAGGAATGGGATTTATCTGGCAGGCAGGTCAGAGTTCACTTGCTTGGAGCACATACAGAGACGTGATGGAATGCTGCGAAGACAGCATGTCGTTAGGCCTTTGATGTGGATGGTAGTGTCGTGAGCAAAAGAACTCGAAAAAGGTGGTGATGTGCGACAGATTGATGATGCAGCACATCCCCAATTAATAAACTAATGAACATTTAGCTGGTATTGTGGAGTAAAACACTTTGCAAATTTGTCAGTAGCTATGTTACATACTGTTCTTCCACAACTAATGTCAATTGACCAGTTATTTTCAACAAGTTGGATTCTTATGTATCACTCCGCTGCTCGGCCGATTAAGCCAGAGTGTCCGCCCAGGAAAGTCAGTCGTGATATGTCGGAGCTTGAACTCGGTCGCGGAAAGATGGCCGGCTGAGCGTTTGAATTAGTTGGGGCATCATGGCGGGAGGAAGAGGACGTACAAGATGTTGGAGAGGGGCTGTGAAGCGTAGAGGGCGGATTCGCGAGTAAAGTGGGCAGTATTGCCATCACTAGTTACTTATATTTTTTGCTGTGTTTATTGAGCGTAGTACTCATGTAAGTAGGTGTACGAAACAGCTGCACATGTGAATAAAGCGGTTTTACGACACCATCTGGGAAAGTAGTTATTTGTATCCCGTCGTTTAGGTCGTTTTCCTTTGTGGAGCAAGCTGAGGCAGATCACAACTGATAATAGACCTGGATAAACATTTGTAACTTTGTGAATCCCGCCACCGGTGTCACCTATTCACGTTCACACCTTAAGTAGATAAAGTCACTGAAATGAAGTTGAGTATGTTAACAAAAACTGTGCCATGTATTAGGGGTGGGCGAATACGAAAATTTCGTTTCGAAGCGAATTCGAAGCGAATATGTTGAAATATTCACGAATTCGAATCGAATATCGAATATCATTAAATTGAATTTTTTAACAAATATACAATGCAAAATAATTTACACTGTAAGGAACTTACCTTGAAGGCTAATTATAAATGGAGTAAAAAATGAGAGTTTTGTAGTTATTTGCAAAAAAATGTTTTTAGTGGAATTATTTTATGTAATTGCTCAGGATGTTGTTTCAGATGATTCTGTAGGGTTGTAGTGGTACCTAAAAGAATCACAAAATCAAAAAAAAAATTCAGTTGGTTTTATAAAACTTAACAGACCCTAAAATCGTATAGTTTTTTTAATTACTTTATGAAGCACCTGTTGGAATTTTGAATATTTTCTTCCATGTTTCTTTATTACTGCTGACACTTTTAGAAAAAAAGTAATCAAATAGTGCTCATGGATTTTTTGGCAGGTGGCCTAGTATTCAGGCCTGAAGTGCTTGACTCCGTTAGTCGATTTTATAAAATTGCCAAAATAGTTTTCCAGGTTGTCTACTTCTACATAGTGACATTCGTTACTTTGTTACACGAGGCACTTATGGAAACCTACCTGGAATA
>PNEQ01127844.1:0-13204 GCA_003012365.1 Medauroidea extradentata
ATGTTAACAATTACATACGTGAAATTTTGATTCTAAATCAGTCAACATATACGACGAATCGCTCGGCCGCGAGACAAAGTAGTTTCGCTACTGAACCATTTTAGGACACGGGACGAAGAAAACTGCTTACTAAAGGTAGCCTGTATCTTATTTATTATCCATTACTGACATAACCTGATAGTAAGCAATGATAACGGAAGGTTTTTTTTTTTTTCAATTCAGCCTACACTTCGAGCGACACTCAGCTGTCGAGTTTATAGGGAGATCGCGCGGCGAGGGCATGACAATAATACGCCACATATTTCACAGCTATAAAGAAGAGAACGACTAAAGTTATTGAAGTTGGGTTGCTCTTAAAAACAGATTCAGCTCATTACGAACAACTTCCTCGCTTTCATCCCCCTATCTAACTTGAATTGCATAAAAGTTTCTCATTGACCAACTTTTTGATGTTTCAGTTTGTTATAAAGCGCATATAACGTTGGAAAAAAATTCTGTACATCTAACGAAATAAAAAAAATTAGCCTTCAGATTTCTTCGTTGGTGTCCAGCCTTCAGATTTCTTTGTTGGTTTCCAGATATATGAAATTACACACCATAAAAATCTGAATACGATTTTGCTTTTGATTCGTAAGTTATGATGTGATATATTTAAGAATGCATGAAAACAGTAAGAAGATCAAAATATTTGTTTTGTAATTTTTTAAACCCCTTAAAATAGGATAAATTAAGAACCAACTACATCACCGATGATGCGAGTTTCAATTCTTTACAATACGCAAAAATTTTAAGATCAAGGTTAAAACTTGAATATTTTAGGATTTTTGGCAACAGCGCGCCGAAACAAGGACAGTGCTTATAACAATTACCGTGTGTTGAAAAGAGAGAGCGAATGTCCATATGATTGCAGTACAGAGACCAAACTAATACATTAAAAGGAAACATACGTGTATAATATGTCCGCTGCATTTATTACGAGTTCTTTGGGGGTCATCTGGGTGTGTTCTGCTCTGTTTTCTAATCCTCATTATGCTGGACTTACTCACACCTGTATACATTGCGGTTCTTTCAGTTGCCTTCTGGATCGGTGCTGCGAGGCACTTATTTTTTGCTTCTTGGTCACAACAACTAACTACTTTCGCAATTATGTCCCTTTCTCGACTATGGATGACTTTATACGGAAGTCGGATGCGTGCGCGTTCCTCCATTTTCTCACGTCTCGTAACATACGCTGTGGGCTAATGCTTTCAGGATGAGCGCTCAACCTACCGTGCTGCGCGCGCATCGACAGCCCCTCTGCCTCTCTTGCCCCTTCACCCCCGCGCTGACAGCTACCACAACGTTTGGACCCTACAGTAGGCGTTAATATTTTGCAATTGTCTATAAATATTTTTTGCTTTTATGACATTCATATAAATTACAGAAAAGAATAGGATTACAAACATAAAATCAGAGACCAGTAAACGTGTGTCCACAAAGCTTATCTACTAAAAAAACACACTTCAGACTACTTGTGAATGTGACTTACGACACCACGCACACTGGAAATATTTATAGTCCTCAAACTTGACTGAAATCAGTTTTCTCACGCGGTTGTTTCTCAAGTTACATGTAATGGATTTGTACTAAATTAAGCTCTACAAGTACATTGGACTTTGCTACAGTGACGCGTTCAATAAAATGATAGGGTCACCGCTTAAAGTCCCACAATAAAAACGTTACGGCAGGAACACTGCGCGCACATTTACGGCTATGGCCGTAGAGGCGATATCAGAATACATGTACCTGCTAGCATCGCTCATAGCACCTCAAAGATTTTCACATCACACGTACAAACATACCCTTCACCAGCTGCCCGCCTTAAGGATGTTAGCAGTTTTGTTTTTAATATGGCATCATTGAGTACACTAAAATAGACTTAGTGCAATTTTTTTCCCACACACAAATAAAAATTTTTTAAACCTCTGTAAACATGGATAAGGACAAAGTTTTAGTGGTTTTCATTTAAATACAGCGCCACTGATTACACTAAAATTAACTTGGTGCAATTTTTTCTGCCATTTTCGGTGCAGTACTAACACTTGTACTTATTTGTCGTGCTTTTATTTCGTGACATACAAATGATACACACGTTTTTTCCCCTGTACCTGCGGCCAACTTTTGCAACAGACATGTTGTCTTTTATTAAATGTAGCATTTTCATTTTGTCAGTCAAACTAAGACGTTGATGATCTCTCTTCGGTTTAGAAGGATCTCTACAGTCTTTGTTTTTAGGAAACATTACGCTGCAGGCCACAAAATCGTGTATAATTGCACACTTCACATGCGTTTCAAGGCCGTGCCCTACGCGCGGGTGGCAAACGGGCAAACAAGACAACGTAATTAAATGCACACGTGTGTTCTGCGTGGAAGCAGTTCGCGAGCAGGTGGCGTGGCCTGTGGGATATATAAAATCATTTTGTTTTGGAAGCGTGCTGCATGCGACAGGATATATGCGAGTGAAGCACTGCCACCGCCCGCACATTCAACACAGCATCGCTTCTTTGCCGCTCCCGCCCGCACCGCATCATGCTAACGATAACCGTGCACACCTAACCTAGCACATTGCATAACGAAGCAGATAACAGGAGCTGACAACACAAGACTAGCTGCTCTCGTGCACGGTGAGTGCCGCGCTACTAATTCGTGCGGCACACAGTGCGCGGCGTGCACGAAAATAAAAATTCTTTAGAATTTTGTATTTATATTAAAAATTTTTTACTCAATTTCCAAGCATGGTTGGTGAATTTTTTAAAATGTTTATTTTTAGTTTCAGCAATTTTTAAAAATAGAAATAATTTTTATTCTTTAATTTTATGAGCATGTCATTGTAGCCTGTAATGTCTTTATCCACTGTGATTTTTTTGAGTTTGGTATATCAGTTGGTTTTAGTGTAGTCGTTAAAATGGAAACATGCAAAATATGACTTTAACAAGCCATTACGCGAAAACTGAGAGAGATAAAAAAATTTCACAAGAGCCAAATTTAGTTACATTTTGTGTATAAAATAAGAAAAAAAATATCTGGTACAAATAAGAATAAAAAAAATGGTGATGAAAATTGCGGTAGACAGCGCCCTTAAATTGTGTTTGGTCGTACAGATTTTATGTAAATCATAAAAAAATTTTAAATTATCTATACTTTTACTAGGATGCAGTTTATGTTCAGTAGTGTGTGTGTTTACAAAAGGTATATGTATTGTTGTTTCCTTTCTATTACTTGTGTTCGAACTTACTGTAGAACATCTGTTTAATACACTTCTTGATGTAACTCAATTGAATAAATAGACAGATGGTTGGGAATAAATAGACAGATGGTTGGGGTATTCACAGGCTGGTACTTCTTGATAGCGACACACACGTAATAAAGGACGAACATGTATTTTTGCGTGAGTGCATGATGTTTCGCTGGCTTAGGCTAACTTCATCAGGTGGTGAATTAAGCCTGATGAAGCTCGCTGGCCCAAGCCAGCGAAACATCGTCCAATTGCGCACTTGCTTTATACGTGTTCGTCCTCTGTTATGTGTGTGTCACTATCAAGAAGTACCAGCTTGCAAGACCTAAACCCTCCGTCAACTTATTTTATTGGTTAACCTAGCGGACCAAACCTTCTTGACATACACTTCCTGATGTTAGGTTTTTATTGAAGTTTTCCAGTTTATATGTGAGGAGTTTTTTTTCTTTTAAGTTTGTAACATTTTGACAGTTTTTGATTATGTCTTTGAAGCCAAAAAAAGTACTCTGTACTTAAATTTTTATGTTATTTGTGTTTGCAAATTAGCAGAAAAGTGATACTAACCACCCAGATTATGTATCTTTTTAGCAATGCATCTTTATATGGTGAAGATAATAAATTGTAAACATTTTACATAAGCAAGACTTTTTTTTTTTTTTCAAAAGAAAATGCTTAAGGAAGTATATGGCTTGCCTGCAGGCTTGCGGACTTATCGTGGGAAGCTGTATTTTTTGCCGTTGGATGGCTATAGGATGCAGGACCATACAGTGGGAGTAAAGTCAAGTGGAAACTTGAAGCGCAGCACTAGTCAGATGGTGGAATCTGACAACAAAACAAAACAGGTCTTTCCAGAATCACCATTCACTCCAGTTCACAGCAGCATCAGCTTCCATGATTCTATCAGCCGCCATCCACAGGGCAGAGATGAGGTTGAGGTCCAAGCAACCGATTCTCTCACTCTAGAAACGTCCAGCCAGGTACGAAACAGCAGTTTAGTGGTCTGCTGCACTATTCATGAACCCTGAGAGATAAGACTTTTGAGACATCTGTTACTTCTTGCTACTCGTCTACTTCATAAATCTTAGGTTTTTAATATTTTATAATTGATAACAAGTTTACAGTTGACAAGTTCAGTATTTAAGGGCGCCACCTATCACGAGCTTCAAATGTGTTGTAATGTACACAAAAATATATTTTTTATTTAACTATTCCACATGCGCCCATTGTGCCAATGTACAAAAGCAAAACACTTCAGAGGAGGCAGTGGTGGTCGAGGGGTCAGACCTCTCGTCTCCCACCAAGGCGATCCGGGTTCGATTCCCAGCAGGGTTGGTCCCTGGATTTTCGCATGTGGGAATCATGCCGGATGATGCAGTTGGTCTGTGGGTTTTCTCGGGTATCTCCAGTTTCCCCCGCCCCTTCATTCCAGCACCGCTCCATACTCGCCTCATTTCACCCCCCATCAGTGCTGAAGACCTTTATATTAAGTGCTGTCCAAAATCTCTTATTCACTCAAAAACTTCAGATCAGTACGGAGTGTCATTAACTCACAATGTTCATTAAAAATACTGTTTCAAAGCCCTCCAACAGCAAAAACAGCCTTTTCAGGCTGCTGTACTTCAAAATGTACAAATGGGCTTTATGCAAAACTTAGATAGAAACGTGCATTGAACTTTGTTACAGACTTTTCAAAAAATAAAATTGTATGGTCACCACTTAACCCGTAGTAAAATAGGATAGTCAGGAATCTTGCATGCTAGTTCAGTGCTTGGTTTGTTGTGGTGATGAGGCATTTGCTACGTGCTTCAAAGCAGCCCTTATAGTGCCATCGCTTCTGAGCCTCTACTGCTTAAGATAGGAACTACCCTTAACATTGTTATTTTAAGAACCGTCTCATTTTGGAATGACCACTGATCACATTTCAGTGTGATTCCTAGTTCAACAAGTTAAATAAAAAATCAGCACAGTGTTTGTCAGTTTGCAGATGATGTGGACCTGGAAAGTGGTGACCTAGTAAACAACAATCCCCGCCAGAGGCTGGACAGCTACTACTCTGCCAACTCCCGTCACAGTGCATATTACTCACTTACTGGTTCCACGTATCGCTCCTTCATTGACAGTGCCTCCCCAAGCCACCTAACCGGCAATGACTCTATTCAGTCACGCCGACCCAACAGCAATGTGCAGATGCACGGCCCACCGTCCCAGCTACCATCTCTAATGCAGCCGATACCAGATTATTGGGTTACCATTTCAGGTAATTTTTATTCTTTTAAATTTCTGTGTTATTCTGCTTATTGTTATGTATTTAATTTTGCTTAAGAAACAACATTATGTTGAAGTATTTTCTTTCACATTTTTTAAATGTAAACTTGCCTAGTAAAAAAAAAATACAAATTATTATTTTCATGACATTTTTCTAAACAAATATAGACTAAGTGAGTTTCTTGTTAACTGTTCTGGTACCAACACATGTCAGTCTGTTTACACACACAATCACATTAAAAAAATTTTGTGTAACAGTAGTGATCTGCATGTATAGAATAAGGGTTAATTAACTTAATATTCAGACATCCACATAACAGATATTTAATTTTCTAAGTACATACACATTTCCTTTTGTAAAAAATTTTGTTGTAACTGCTTGCAGCAAATCTTGCAGTTGGTTCAGCTATAAAAACCTGTATTTTGATTTCTACGCATCAAATTTTGCAATTACTTAAGCTATAAATACCAGCATTTTTATTTCTACATATTATGTACCGTATATTTTTTAATATTTTATTCAGTTTTATTGCATAAGTTAGTAAAAGTTTGCTGAATTCTGAAACAAAATACTAATTGGAAAGTAATGTATACCAAATGTCTACAAGTTCACTCAATACGTTGGAATAAGTTATATTTGATAGCATTTGAATTTACCTGTGGTGATACTGAATTATAATTTTTGACTTGGTGATATTGTTTATATGCAATCCATATGACAGTTCAGTACACATTCCATCAAATGAAAATTTTATTTTGATTCATTAGGAACAGTTAGCATTTATGTGCTAGTATTCACTTAGAACTAACACACACACACATGTGCGCAGACACACGCATGCACACGGACACACATGTGCGCAGACGCGTGCGCATGGACACACGCGTGCACACTGACACACATGTGCATGGACACTCACTCTTTTTGTCAAATAACTTAATGTTTGTGACTTATTTTTGCAGGAGAGTTTGTAATGGTGCATGCTTCATACCAGTCTCACCTCAGTGATGACTGCTTGTTTGCACCTAGCTCAAGGCTGGCTGATGGCATTATCTGGCTTCTCATCATTAGGGCAGGCATCACACGAGGACAGATGCTACAGGTACAGACACTGTAGAGAATAGTGAATTTCTAATATGAAATGCATCTTAAGACCAGAAAAACTTAATGTTAAATCAGGAAACCTTTGTAAAGGGAAACCATAGGCATACTGCCTCTGTATTACTGGGATGCCCCCCGTGTAGGTTGGAAAAGGAGAGAAAATGTTGTTCAGCTGGGGTACTTGGCAAATTTTTCATTTTTATGAAGTGCCCATAAGATAATATGTAGAATCAACTTCCCATGGCTTTGCCAGTATGTACTACTTTTATAGCGTGCAATGTAATGTTGCCAGTATTCTTTACATTAAGTATATGACCATGCAAAGAGGTTGTACCACATTATGTATCAATAGGATTACCATTTGTAACTCAAATGTAAATTATTTCCCAGTGGTTATACTTGCTTTTCTGATGATCTGCCTTGAAGAGTTTACAAAAAAGTTTTCACCATGGTAATTAATGAAATTGTATCTACCAAATAACCTTTATACCATAACTTTGTAGGTATTATCATCTTTCTCAAGCAAACAAAACCTTGATGACTGGTCAAATAAATATAGAGAATTAATTGAAAACAAACATTCCAAATTTTTTCACGTCCTTAAGGGTAGAAGTTCGGAAAATTTGGAAGTGCATTTTTAGACATTTATAAATATCTAACTGAAGTAAAAATTATGATGATAGGGCTGGTGGGTTCTAGCTGTATTGAGAAGTCAATAAAATATTTCATCCTTTTTCATGCCCGAGGGGTAGAAAAAAGAAAAATCCCAAAATTAAATTCACAGTTACAATAATAATTATTATCCTGAAGCAAATGCTATGTTTCAGCTGGTTCTATTATTTAATAATTTATTGAAAATCCATTCTACGTTGGCATCATACCTCCTTATGCTCCAGTACCCGGACATGACATGCAGGCCCACAAGCTGCGAGGGATTCCTTCACCTTGTCCTTTCTGCCATCGTGTTAGTCTCAGGTGTACAAGTGTAGTGCAATGCAACATGTGCCAAGTGTGGGTGGAGAAGTGATGGAATAAGCTGAGGGTATAGACAACAGTGTAGCTACCCACTGAGAAACTCCAAGGCTCTATAGTTTATTTTAGTCATGAACAGTTAACCAACATATCTACTTGTTATTCTAGCCACGACCACTTCAGTAACGGCTATGTAAATTATGTATCTTTATTTTACTAATGATCTCTAGCGGTTATCTTTCGCTTTCAGCCAGATTGTAAGTACCACTAAAATTGTAAACTTGTACGGCAATAACCTTTAGGTCAAGAATTTTTCCAGTGTTTTGTTTCACCACCTTAAGAATGCATATGTAGTACTTTGTTATAATCATGATCTTATGTTCAGAGTGTATCTGTTGGAGTACAGGTCTAGGCCTAGTAATTATTTACATAAATAGTTTTGATGGTCTTGAGTGAGTGGATATTGTAGAGCAACACAAGTGCTTGTAGCGGCCATTGTCAATGATTGCTGGGCATACCATGTGCTCTTCCAAGTTTATGCACAACTACAAATGGACCCAGATGTGTACCAGCAACTGGGGGCCTCAACTTTGCAACATCTGACTGGTAGTGTTATTGAACTCTATTTGCTCCTGGACCTTTTTGCTTATCTTCTTCTCTGTGCTATTTTTCTTACAATGTGTTCATGTTACCGGGTGCAAGAACTTAACTTAAATGTTCCAGAAAAGACATTTTGGTTCACGAATACAGTGTTTGCTTGTCATTTTAGATCTTCCAGAACTTTAGTGTAGTTCTGTTTAACTTATGAGTATAAAAACTTGACTACAATTTAACTCTGTTACTTCTTTACATCCTTAATTTTGTCAGTCTGTACTGACAGCATATAGGTAACAAACTGTGTGTTCTTTCTAACTGTACACACATTATAAACCCTGCATAGAGCCAATAGCTGTGTGTCTCATTGATAGTGTGCTGGTGTCCGTCTTGGCCTACAAAGAGTAGAAGTATATATAAGTATTCTCCATCATGAGGTCCTTCCACACAGAACCATAAACACCCTGAGATGCTTCTTGCTCCCATCCTCGGTTGGTAATTGGAGTAGTATTGTCAAACCTTTCAAGCTACCTTCAGTCCTTCACACCTCAGGACAGATCGTGATATCTTTTCACCTCCTCAGGAGTTGAATTTAAAAAAAGAATGTAAGCTTGGTTCTCAGACTTTTGTAATTTATCCCCAATTGAAGTAAAAATCGCGATAATAGGCCTTAAAGTTCAGTCTAGAGAGTATATTGATGTTTAATAAAAACACGTTTCATCCTTTCCCCACTGTACCAAATTCCGAAATATCCTGAAATTGCTTTCAGGTACGAGGCATGTCCGGAGAGTAAGTACCATTTGGAAAAAAAAAAAAAAAAAAACATAAAGTAATTTCATTCACAAGGACATTTATTTGTACATGAAAGTCATTCCTTAATCTTAGGGTGTACAAATAGTACTTTTAGTGTTTAGAATATGTTTCGAACGAATTGTAATTTTTTAAAATAATTTTCACATATTTTTCGAATAGTGTTTCTTAAATTAGGTGTATCAACTCCCGATTTAACGACCCTTCACTGTTCCCGGGAATAGGGTCGTTATTTCGGAGGGTTCGTTATTAGAATTTTAACAAATTTTCGGCTATCCCGACCACTAAAATGTTGACATTTACTGTTTTTTATCATTGAATCTGTGTTCACTCGTCTTTGGTGCAAAAATTATGTATTTGTATAAAATGACACATATTTGTTTTGAAAAGCAAACACGTTATTTTTAAAAGTATGCCATTGAAGTGGATCTACGACCTTTGTTTAGTTCAATATAAATCATAAACGTTGCCGATAACATAAATTCTTGCGCCCGCAGTGTCTATTTTGCGATGTTATTTTAAAGAATGCCGTAATGAAATTTATTGAAATAGTAATATTTTTCAGTAGAGTGAATTATTCTGAATAAATATATACACTGGAAGCGGATATATAACTTTTATTTGGCTCAAAATTAAGCAAAAACTTTGCCGGCAATATAGATTCTTGTGCTCGCAACGACCATTTTTGGAAGTTATTTGCAAGAATACTGCAATAAAGTTTATTTAAATAATAACATTTTTCAATAGAATGAAGTATTTTGAATAAATTGATACACTGGAAGCGGATATATGACTTTTCTTTGGCTGAAAATTAAGTAAAAAAGTCGCCTGCAATGTAAATTCTTGTGTCTGAAATGACTGTTTTTGGAAGTTATTAGCAAGAAATCTGCAATAAAATTTATTTAAATAGTAATATTTTTTCAATAGAATGACGTATTTTGAATAAATGATACTGTACTCTGGACGTGCATGTACGGCATTACTGTTGCTCAACATCAAGCTTGAATTCATAATAATGAAATATCGTTGGCAGCGTAAATTAAGTGTCAGCAATGTCGGCGGTTCGAAACTATTTACAAGGTACTATTGCAATGTTGTTAGTTGAAAAAAAAAAGTATTTTAATATGATGACTGTATGTCATGGTTGACATCTAAGATTTTTCTTCGACACATCAGGCACAAACTTTGCCGGCAACAGTAATTCTAGTTGGCACAACATACATTTTGATAAACCTGTTTGCCTCCTGCAACCTTGTCAAGGCAGCGCGAGCGTGCACACGCACACACATACACACACAATAAATTGTGTGCACAAGGACCTATTTGGAAACTGGTTAGTTCAAAAACAACATACAGGACATGTCTAACCTATGTCACTTGTGCCACTTTTGGCCACTACCTAATCACAGCTCCTGATGCTTGCTGAGCAGATGGGACGGATGATAATACTACTTCCTTTGTTTTGCAGTTCTTTCACTTTTCTAGCTCGGCCGGCCGTGTGAAAATAACCTACTTGTATAATGATTCTACTCTCTGAATGAGTTACTTACACACTTCACCAATGTGCATGGAGAGGGATTTGATACTCAGTTTCAATTTGTTCACCAACAGTAAACAATTACAAACCTCAAGATGTTGATCTTTGTTGGGTTACACATTCACAGAACAACTTTGAACCTACACAATGCTGTTTCCCATTTTCTTTTCACCGACGTATACAAGTGTATCCACAGCTATTATTTACCAGTCAAGCCAATTCAATTGTGCACGCGAGTGTGTGTATGTGTGTGTGTGCGCGTGTGTGTGTGTGTGTGTGTGTGTGTGCGTGTGTGTGTGTGTGTGTGTATGTGTGTGGGCACGGACACACATGTAGTCTAGTAACTCACACCAGACGCGCTGTTGTCAATTGTCCTACTACTGCCCTATGCCACGCACATGCTGACATGCACCTGACGTTTGGTAGTGTCCATTGTGAACTGTCCTGCTTTCACTTGTTAAAAGAATAATGATTTATAAACATTACTTTCTTTGTATCATTAAATGATGTGATGGTAACTATATTTAATAGAATTTAGTTAGCAAAACGGAAAATTTAATAATAAGTAAACACTACGTATAATCGTAATGTCACAGGCACAAAGCCAGACTACCATACCCAAGGGCACGAGGAATAAGTAGCAAAAAAGTTACTGAGTGCACATGATGAAAACGGGGTGTGAGCGAACGGCCTTATTGGATTGGTTGGCCGGTCGAGGGAAAGAAGGAAAGAAACGAGTGAGTTGCCGACCGGCCGGGGGATGGGAAGGAGCATCCGGGCCGGCCGGCCTTCGTGTCGTGTGGGAGGAAGGGGCAGCAAAGTATATTTTTAGAACAAACACACCATGTGCGGCAGTGCAGTTTTCAAGAAATAACTGCGACCATACAAAATGCAACACCTTTTTCTGCTATTTTCTTTGAATTAAATTATTGTAAAGCAAATTTTTTACAATTTCCCACGGTCCCTGGAAAAAGGGGTTGTTACTTTGAGAGGGTCGTTATTCCTGGGGTCGTAGAATCGAGAGTTGACTGTATACATTTGCCAGTGCATAATCTTGCATTTACAAGGATATGTAGAACTCCACTTTACTTTATTAATAAAAGCATCAAAATTGAACAGTTTTAAATTAATAACCTCCAACATTCTTAAAACATAATAGTTTTTACTACTTTGTACTGTTTTTACAGCAGGATATGGTTTTTTTCGCCTCATTTTTCTTCTTTTATTATCTTTGAGAAAAATCACAAAATTGTTTTTGTAAACAAATGCTTATTATAGACGGCACAGCGGATCTAGTTTACTTCTTGCCTACACGTATAAAGATTAGAAGAAAGAAAGTAAGTCTTGTGTAATATTTTTACAAGAAACTTATTACAGAAATTCGAAAGCTACATTAATATTTGGTAAATTATTACAATTCTACGAAAAATTAGATCTTTGTGTGCAGAAAACAATGTATTGTTAATGTTTACAGAGGCTGATCACTGTTATAACTATTTTTCATAAAATAACAATGAAACTTCCAGCGTGTTTCACATTTGGAAACACATGTAGAATAGTTTTATAGAAATTCTGAACGTTATCCACCACTAATTATATTAGCAAATAAATAATAATAAAAAAAATCGCCCATAGGACACTTGCACTAACTATTAAATTCCTGGTCTTGCTTACTGAAAGATGTACAAGGTCACAATATTAGCGGTGCATAAAATCTAGCACAAACCGTCGTAACTTGATCCCAACTAATTCCTGGGTCTGCACGTTGGTCATGTTTAATACGGAATTGCAGACTATACCAAAAGTTGAAAATGATTTTTCCTCTCGTTTTGGCAATTTTAATTAGTGTTTCCACTCGTTGCGACATCGGTAAGGATCCACAATATTTTTTTTCTTTACTTACAAAAATAATAATTATTAACTTCCCAGCAGCAAACATTTTATGTAAATAAACAGCCTAAATGTAAACAAACTGCGTTATACACTTTTTCATAGATGTATGCACAGTATAGGTAGACGTCGAACTTTTGACAGCGATCTACACCACGGGTGCCATCTTGTATATATCGAGATGTTTCGTTAACGCATATCGCTATGTTTTAAATGCAAAGTATGAGTATCTGCGGGAATACATCTTTGGCCACAAATGTTACGCCACACGTAAATATGTAAAGATTTGTGTTTAAAATACCCGCGAATGTCTGTTATTTTCCTTATATTTATTTTGACCTTTAAATATCTGCAAAACGGTAAAATTCGATAAATTATGTTATGCTTGTAAGTAGAAATAGCCTTGTTATCAGCTCAGATTATTTTTAAAAATTGTTTAAAATTCACCATTCAAAATTGCTCAAATACTTTGAAATTTGGGACTCTGGTATTTGTTTTTCGAATTCGAATAATACAAATTTACTATTCGAAAAGTATTCAAAATTTTAAGTATGTGCACTAGGGCAGGGCAGGACAACCTTATGGGATTTACTGTTACGCTTTTTGAAGAGGTCGAGCACGTAGTTCCGTCCCTATACGCTTTGGAGCGCTAGTGGAGGACGATCCTAGCACCACCAAGCGGCTGCGGCCGTAACTTGTTCAGACTTTGTACCAACCCCACCTCCTTCCCTCTTCTTGACAAAAAAAACTGTGGTTTGGT
>PNEQ01127845.1:0-13204 GCA_003012365.1 Medauroidea extradentata
TTGTGACAATTAGGGCCTATATCATTTATTTTTATAGTTTTTTAATATTTTAGATGTAAGTACATTTTTTTCGTATAGTATAATAAGCTCTTATAAAATGGTCTAAAATTAGTAATAAACGCTATAAAAATGCTACAAGCAAATATGTAAATGCTATAAATGTCAAGTATAAATGCTATTTTTCACTCTCTCTAACAATAGGCAAAAACAAGATTACGACCCGAAACTCTAATTATGACTACCACATACAAAAAAATGTAAACATTGGGCTCTCTGCTGGGTAAACCTTCTCCAGATCTGTGTTGGTTGACCCTTTCAGGCCCTTAGCCTTCACATTGCGACACTGCCTTTCCACAGCATTCACGATTGCTTCCCTGACCTTCCAAATCATAAATATAGTTGTCGGCGGTAGTTTGTGCCGGCGGGCGATCTCAGTCTTTGAAAACTTTCCTGTTGCAATTTCTTTAATAATTTTGAACTTGTCACTTAGTGAAAACTTTTTTTTTGCTTCCACTCATTTCACGAAAACAATAGTCTAAATTTGATGTCAAAAAACATGCGCGGGTTGTCTATAAATCAAAAGCCAAACTAAAGCACAAGCCATAAACAAAGTCATACTCAAGTAAAAATAGCCAAAACAGGTCATCAACAATAAGTCAATCAGTCAAACCGAACTCGAAAACCAAAACCAAAGCCAAAATTAACTAGTAAAAATATTAAAAACGTATATGAAAATCAATAACCACTTGCATATAACTGAAACGGTGAAGGGAAGCAATCACGAGACAATTACTAAAAAGTTGGTAGGGGAATGGGGAAAGGAGGTTTCTGTCAAAGGGGGTGGAGGTAGAAACGGTGAGGGTATTTGTAACTTGTACTGTTATTGGCCAGACTTGTTACTGAAATGAACGGAAGTGATCTCGAGACAAATAGCTACTGAGGAGGAGGAGGAGGTTGTAGCAAAGTGTCGGTGGAGCAGGGGAGGGGTGTGTAACGTGTGCTGTTATTGGCTGGATTTGTTCCTTTTTTTTGAACAATTTTCCTAATTTTTTGACTGTTCCTGAAAATGATCACTCAAAATCACTGCCACTAAAAAGCCGATAATCATAAAATCAAGGTTCCGCTGCATTTTATAGTATTTTCAGAAATGTTATGTGCAGTGCGTGGGCTGACGAAACATACTAATGACATGGCATGAGGAAGGGCAGAGAATCTACGGTTTGTCGTTTTTAAAGAGTTTAAATATAATTTATACTCAGAAATTTGTAAAATGTTTTGCAGCTCTGTTTCGCAAGAGGATGTTGTAATGCAGGATGTTTGATGAAACTACTGGTGGAATGATGAAGTGTGTCAGAGGAGTTTTTCACCTGCAATATTCAATTTTACGGGACTGTATTTGTGATTGCACTGGGTTGGAGTGCAGTTGCGCATAGTGGGATTGCCACATAAATCTACAGGCCTTACCCTATTTTAGGATACTGGATTTTATGAAATATCTCTCAGGCACTACGAGACCTAACCCACATTTTACAAGTACTGGATTTTACAAGGCACAGACTGATTTTACGATGTCATTCTCGGGCAACTGAGGGCCTAGCCTCTATTTTACGAGTACTGGATTTTACGAGGCAACAATTTTATGAGGTCATTCTTGAATAGCATAAGGCCTAACTTCTACTTTACGACTACTGGATTTTACGAGGCAGCGATTTTATGAAGTCATTCTTGGACAACTTGAGGCCTCGTGAAATTAAGCTTCTACTGCACTCAATGCCATGGTGGCAGCAGCAGACATCTTACCTCAACACCAGTCAGACGGAACTCTCGAAACATGAAGCTTCCAGTGTCGTCGCCTTCCTCGTTAATGCAGGCAACACGCAAGCGACCAAACTCGCTCACTTCACCGGGCTGAGGCCAGTATTTGTAGCACTTGGTACGGCCTCGCTCCACTACAGGTGTGACCATCACAATAAGTGTACTTTGTGCCTCGAGCACCATCTGCCAGAAGTCTGCCACAGTGCCAGGTAGTGGTCCTGCAAACAGCCCGTAAGTAACAACTTTCTGAAAACTATTTTTCTCTCACATTGCCAAATATTTCTTTCACAAACACTATGCTCAAACGCAGCTGCATCAGTGGCATTGCAAGTCCTATGGGCTTGGATATAGTTCTATATGTTTGGCAGTCCACATAGGTATGTGCTCCTATGCTACTAGATGGCTCATATCAGAGTTGAAGAGCAGGTGATCTGACTGCAAGCTCAGTTCCCACACTGTAGTGAAAATCTAAAAGACCTATTGTCAAAAAATTGTACTAGTCAGGGAAACAGCAAACAATGGTGTTATTAATAAAATAATAAAACTGAATAATTTTTAGTGTTGAAGATAAAAAAATAACGCACTTGTAACACAGTTTTAACTAATTTAAGAGTCTAAATATGCTGAACACAATTTTACATTACAAAGTCACAAACAGTGAATGCAAAGACCAGACATCACCCTTCTAAACTTCTGTCAACAATACCTGAAGATAAAGCACTGAAATTATGAACTACAATTAAAGTAAAATGCACAAAAGAAAATAAACACAGTATTGATGACGATAATTTTCATTTTATTTTATTATTTATTTACAAAAAATATTAAAGTGCCAGCCAAACTATCTTACTAGAAGACCACAGCAGGTAGGCACTACATTAAATACAAAACAAAAACATATTAATTCCGTAAGGAAATAAACCTAGTGAAATTTTTCAGTACCGTAAAAAAGGGTGTTTAGAAACACTGGGGTGAATAGAAACACAATTTTAAAGCCAAATTTCTGTATTAATTTTGTTTTAAAAATTCTGTTCTTAGGCAGGCAAGTTAAAATAGTTAACAAATAGTAGTAGTTTTATAGTAATCAAAATTATTTCAAGCAAAAGATGTCAGCTAAGAATTTATTTCTACTTTGTTTCTATTTACCCCAGTGTTTCTATTCACCCCAGTGTTTCTACTCACCCCGTTTTACGGTAATAAACTTGCAATATAAGTAAATACTTTTAACATATTAACATACTGCAGCAGCACAAAAATCCATATGTAATTACTATAAAATGTAGATAGGAGTGTACAAGTACTTACAGAGCTGTACTGCACGTAGAGGAACAAATAACACACTTAAGGACAACACAGCAGCTTCCCACAAACTCACCTTCGACTCCTGTTTCAACACCAGAGTGGTGAGGGCACTTCCCCCCTCTAATAGCAATAATAATGCAGAACTGAGACGCTGGGAACTGGTCCACCAATATATCACCAAATCCAGACAACCTCCAGGCCTAAACATAAGATAATCTATTTTTCACTTTCAAACTTCCCGCCACTTTAGTTCGCCCTCTGGCCGCTAGGTGTACTGGTTACAACCTTCATAAAGTCAGCTATACTGCAGTGTACTATCGCTCACCGCCCGATGAAGCTGGCTTAGCCAGCGAAACATCACGACCGCGCATCCGTGCAAAATGAGTGTTGTCCTTAAGTGTGTTATTTGTTCCTCTACGTGCAGTACAGCTCTGTAAGTACTTGTACACTCCTATCTACATTTTATAGTAATTAGTAGCCTAGCGGCCTTTTCCGCCTTTACATATTTTCGTTGTTTACTTGACTAAAAATCTATATAAAATATTTATAACTTTCATCTACATATAACAAATTACATTTAACAAGGTTTTGAGACAAAATAAATTTTTATTAAATGGATCAAAGGATAAACAAATTTTGTTGACACGTTTGGTACAGCATTCAAATACTCTTCCAGATTTGCCAGGGGAATAGAAAATATCAGAGCTTCTACTTCTGTAATTTGGAATTTTCAGGGATAATGACTTGCGAATCCTCATACAATCAAAGGCTGCAAAGAAACATTTCAAAAGAAATAATGTATCAACAGCAACTCTTCTTTCTATTAAAAGTGTGTAGTACATATATTTAGAACTTCATTGTAATTAAAACCAGTCTCATCAACATGATATATTTCATATGTATATTATTTAAAAAATTGTAATATATATTTTCAAGGAGTTTAGAATCTGTTTCCATGATGGAATTCCAAACAGAGCAATCTAACTAGTAATGAATAGAACAAACACAGCAGGGAGTTGCCATTAGAAGCTTGTTTACTGATGTGAGAAATTAAACCTACAGTTCTTAATACACTGTTGACTAACATATCAGTGTGGTGGTGGAAAAGTAATTTTCTATCCAACAATATTCCTAGATCACGGACAGTTGTCATGCACTTTGTTACAGTCTGTTTTATATGGTAGATATATAGATAAAAGAATATGTCTATCGAGAAAAAGTTATGTTTCGTATTTTTGAAAGATTGAGCCCCATTTTATTTTTAGAACACCAGCTGATAATAACATCTACTATATCTGCATGTAATTTGAGGCACTCTGTTTCATTCTTGATCACTTTGAACATACTGAGGTCATCAGCATAAAGAAAACATAATATTTTAGACACTGCACAATATCATTACCAAAAATATTCAACAATAAAGTGCCACCGTGAGAAACTCCAGAAGATATGTATATAAAATTTTGAAGATAAAACGTTTTAAATTTTAACTAGAATGTTTCTTGACTGTCAATAACATGCAAACAAATTTACATAGCCCTTATCTAAGCCAAAAGCAGAAAATTTATTTAGAATTATGTATATGTTGACAAGTATCAAAAGCTTTACTAAAATCAAAGTAGATAACATCATTCTGCAATCTAGAGGTAATATAAGTGTGTGTTTTATTAATGAAGCAAAATAAATGAATAGTAGTAGTATAGTAGTGGTTCTTCCAGCCATGAAGCCATGTTGTCCATCAGAAATGTAATTTTTTAATGTTATTGGTCTGTAGATAGAAGGGTGACATTTATCACTTTCTTAAATATGGGAATAACAATAGTAGTTTTACAAAAATCAGGAAAAATTCCGGTGGACAGATTTGTATTACGTAAATATATTAGCCAGTATAAGAGCAAAAATAACTGAACAACCTTTTAATTATAAAGCTAGGTATCTTATAACACACAGATTTACTTGATTTTGAACACTTAACTGCCCACAATACCAAACTTGCGTCTACCAGAGATGTAGGTAGATGTAAATTTGATACATCATTATTTGTCACTAGTTTGCAACAAGGCGTAGTTCAGAGACAATTTTACCATCTACACTTAGATTAATGTTTTCTTTAAAATCATTTTCATAAGTTTAACAAAGTTCCAAAATACCTTTGGATCAGATTTAAGTTTGATGTTGACAGATCTAAGCCAACTTACAATTTTTTATTTAACTAGGTTTCGTAAATTTGAAAAGCGGTTATAGTTTAGTTAAGTCTTGTTTGGTTTCTTTTGTATAGTTTATGTCTGCATTCTTTTGATTTAATAAGTCTTAATCTTTAGAGAACCATACAGGTTATTTATTATTTTTGCATGTCCTAGTAGGTAGAAAATGATTAATGACATCACATACCTTGATTGATAAATATTCAACCATGTCATTCACACCATTCATAATATATATCGTGTTCCAGTTGGTATCTCTCAGGTCGGTGCAGTCGCGCGACTTTGTGTTCGTCTCTTTCATCGTGTGTTTCTGTCAAGAAGTACCAGCCTGCGAGTACTTCAACATTCTATCTACATGTATTTAGTAGGTTAACCTAGCAGCCTGTGCTTTATTCCAATATAGACAAATAGTCACCTTTAGAATAATCCCTTATCGTATAGTCGTTGCAGTTGAGTTTAGGGTGAAATTTCAATCCAAAATAACAGGTTAATGCGGGATGAAACCCATCTTCACTTACCAAAGGATCATCACATTTTGTTGGTGAATTAAAAAAATTGGTTAGCAAATACTAGATCTAACAGAGAGGTTATCGTTGAATATGTGTTATACGTACTAATGCAACTTTAAAGTAGCAATGAATCTATTGGCCTCAAAGTTGACAGTAGTAATGGGATACATTCTGGACCTACATGTCTATATTAGCAATTTATGCCAGGAACATTAAAATCACCTACGAGAACTATGTGATGAGAGTAAGCTGTTAATATGTTCTCAAAAAAAGTTAAGTATTTCTGAAAATCTCCAACGTTAGTATTTGGGGAAACACAAATATTTCCAATATATTAAACCATGTTTCAGCTAAGCAAATTATTGGATGACAATCAGAAATAATGCTCACAAAAAAAATTTGGATGCTTTAGTAGGTAAACAACAAATATTTTGATACTAAAGATGGGTCACATTTCCTGCAATCGATATAAACTAATGCTCAGTTGATGGCCCCTCCGGCAGCCTCATCAATTAGTTCATTTTGATGGGCTAGAGATGTATCTTCAGGCTGAGATGTGCGTTGTGCGTGTGTTCTTTGTCAGAAGACCTAGGTTGGTGCTCAGTTTGATGACAGTATCTCTGGTCTGGTTTTAAACAACCATAGAAGGGGCTGACAAGACAACACGCTGGCCAAAATACTGCATTGTTTACGCTATCAAAATCATGCTCAGTTACAGCTATGTGAAAAGATGTGTGTCACATAATAAAAATAACAATAATAATATTATTATTATAAAGGAAATAATTAAGGTCTAGGTAGGTGGAGAGCATGACAGAAGTCACTCTACACTTTAAACAAATAAAATTTTTTTTTTGTTTGTTTTTTAATAGATGGTTTAAGACTATTTACGGAAAATTAAGTTAATATTGCAACTAGTAAAAGTACATTTAATAAACTTACATTACAGTTTACATTCCAATTTATCAAAGTTACTTTAGTCTTTATTTTTTATTTTTTTTTTTTATTTAAAGGTTCCTAAAATTCTTTCATTATATCGCTTTTCGTTATTCCTGAGTTCGTTACATCGGGGCTCTGCAGTCTGTACAGTGTTATAAACAAATAAATAAATTTTAAAATAAACTTGAAATTTGTTTAAACAGGAGCCAACTTAAAGATATCTATGTTAAAAAATATTTTGAATGTAAATATTAAAAGTGTGTACGATGGCACAAGGAATTTTCATTCAATCTAAAGATTTGTATAAGTCATGAGTGGATTGACCTGTCAGTACTGTACTTTGAATTTTAAATATGTAGTTTACTATTTCTAAACATACCTATGTTTGCAAGTCTGTTCATTTACATCAAGATTGTGAAATTATAATGATTTAACACAACTCCCTACAAAATAACCCTGCTAATACAACTTCCAAATAAACATCTGCACAACTTCAAAGTACTCACCCTGCGTGGCAATGTACCTGTTGATAATTCCAGAACCAGGGATTTCCATGTTGACATAATTGGCATTGATGTAATCCCCAGATGTTCCAGTTCCACCAATCAAAATCACCCTTGTTGAATCATCTGCAAATTATTTGTACAACAATTCATTAATGAGACAAAAAAATTGGACCCTAAAAAAAGATAAAAATTACTTTCTTCTTATGAAAGGCCTAATCCACATCTATCATCAATATACGTGTGTTACTGTAGCTACCCGCTGCCAACAGTAAAGCAAACTTACAATAATACAAACCAGATTTATGGGCATACACCATTGTGAATGAATGTAAAACAACAACAAAAACAATAAAACCAGCATATGCTACTGTCAATAAACATAATCATACGGACACTCCCAGAAAGGGCACTTGAGGTTTATTTGTATTTAATAATGAATTACATACTTTCAAGTTTTCTGTTAAATGATGAAGTGAGAAGAATCATCACAATTGTGACGTACACTGCACACAACCAATGGACTTGTTTGACTTGTTTACATCATACTGTAATTTCAATTTTTTTTTCTTTTTTTAGAAATACTTGATTAGTAATTTTTTTGCAACTAATTAATTATTCCAAATTTAACAAATGAGAGGGATATCAAGGATTTATACTGTGGGATCCAACATATTAATTGGAGGTACTTGTCAAGAAATTAAAATTAAAATTTTTGAATTAATTGTTAATGAGAGTTCGAAAGTAGTAATTTTTATGGTTCAATTTTATTTGTTTTATATAGCATTTGAAATCATTTTAAAGAGAATTAAATTTGTATTTTGATTCGTTAATGATTTTTGAAATTTCACTTCGGCAATGCGTTAGCCTCTTGGATGTGATTCATCTATAGTAGGTCAAAGGTTAGGCTCGAAAAGGCACGTAGCGGGCGTGCAGGTATGCAGCCTGATCAGCAAGCTCCTTGTTTGTAGCATCGTGAGTGGTAGTGCCGTGTGCAATGGAGCACTGGCAAGGTACTGCGCTGCAGAACTATTTGTCCATAGAGATGAGGAATGAGTCCCCAATTAACATATCATTGCGTTTTGTCTGTTTCTTCTGATATAAAAAAAATGCTGATGACAGTTTGTTATGGATAACTATATTGGGTTGACTTTCAACATCTGAAACCTTTTAAGTACAAATTTCCAAGTTACTTGGATCCCAATGTATCAGTCCAACTTAACTAGTACGTAATGTAGCGTGTTCGTCCCGAGGGCATAAGTCTGGGCTAGTTTGCAGACGTAGAAAGATGGCCAGTTGAGGTTATAACTTATAAGTTGGGCTGGAATGGCAGGGGCGAGTGGTTGCAAGAAGCGCTGGCGAAGGAGACACAGGACATGATTGCATAGTAAGAGGGCTTCATTAAGCTCTGGCTTTCATATTTACTTTTCACATGGGTCAGTTTTGATACATAATTTAGTTACCGGTACTTCTTCACTTCTTTCCAGTCGACCATATGACGTTGTTACTGCACACGGGCAAACACGTTGAAGCTTTTACCTTTTTTTGTCTATGGAAAGCGAATTGTAAATGTGAATTGTAAACACTCGCATATTTAAAGGTTGAAATACGTAGTATGGTAAGAACAAACTCTTTCTTTTATTAAAATAAGAGAAAAAAGGGAAATAATCATCATAACCACAAGTGTATCCTATACAAAGATCATTTAAGCCCATCAATTTAGCTTTCCCTTGTAGCTGTACAGTTAATTACAATGAACAGCAAGATTGACGACAGTTTGATAAGTCGTTACTGCCAGTCGTCTCCCCAGACAAATGACCCACTATAACTAACTGCCTAAAAGGGAGCAGTAGTTCATTTGTAGTTTGACCAGCAACAACAGTGCTGTCCCAAAATACAGAAGAACCACTTCTCCGGATGCCCTGAACAGTGACAGTACCATCCATCTGTCAGGTTGACAACAGAGGTGGCATACACGTCGCACTATCATAATGGTTAGAAAAATAACTTTCTAACATTCCCAGACAGATTTGCAACCATTTGCTTCTTGGTAACAAACTGCAGAATCAGCACTTAGGAAGAAGAAGATAAGGAGTGTGAGCGAGAGATTTTGGTCAGCGCTCAACATTGAGGTCTTTAGCGCTGGTGAGGGGTGACGTGATATGAGTAAGGAGCAGTGCTAGAATGAGAGGGCAGGGGAAACGGGAGATTCCCGAGATAACCCGTCGACCAGTGGCATCGTCCGGAACAATTAACACATGCGGAAATCCAGGGACTGACCCATCCAGGAATAGAACCTGGATCCTGGATCGCCTTGGTGGGAGGCAAATGGTCTGACCATTTGGCCACCGTGGCCCCAAGATAACACAAGAAAGAGAAACAGAGAAAAAACTAATTCTATCAGAACAAAAATTTGACTAACTGTGGAAAGTTAACCACAATATTATATGGACATAAAAATTAAATTAATAACCAATAGGAAAATGTTTTCATAGAAAATAAGTCATCCAAGTTACGTTAAGAAGTTCAGTGCACATAAACCTTACTACATAGAAGTTATAAGTGGTTTGGAATAAAGTGGGCACTCTTAGAATTAACATTTGAAAGGGGAAGAAAAAAACCCACTGCATGTTACTGCATATAATTCAAAATTAACAATGGTTACATTATTCTTTATATGGATGGCAACAAAACGTACATACAGAATGCAGTTTCAAGTACTTTTATTTTATTTAAAGAAACCAATACGGAATAAAAAATGAAACTGACATATTGTTGCATGTTGGCCTGGTTGGAGGCATGTTGTGTCGTATCTGGCTGACAGCCCAATAATTCAACCATAAAGACGTCACTGGGATTCGCCATGATACCTTGATGACGCCTTTGCATACATGACTTTCAGCAGGAATGAGTGAGGTAATATCTATTTATAGACCTCTGGTCATCATGTTGCACTGCCGATTGACATCACTAAATGGGCCATATACAAAGCCTCCGAACTTCGAAATGAGGGAGTCTTGTAAAGTCTTTTGGAGACCTCTGTGAACGTGAAGTGAGACCCAAGTGTGGTGTGCGTCGGCGTCGCAAACGAGAGCTGAATTAAAAGAACCTAGGTGCAAGCTGTCTTGGTGTAGTTCCGCACAGTCCAGCATGCTGCAAACTTGGCACATCCTATACTGTACTCACTGCCATTGCCTTAGCAGACAAGCTGAAGGTAACGCCGGTGTGGCGTATTTCAAGCCAATGATTTGCAACCTAACATTAAATGGTTTTGCACTAATTTTTCCATTATAATAAATTCTCCCAGCTATCTGAAATTTATGTTAAACCCAACTTTCCTGGACCTTATTTATCTAAAAATCTTGATTTCCGTGTATGACCCACACATAATTTCAATTTAGTTTTTGAGAAAAAATATGCGGGTGATACATGAGTAAATACGGAATTTGCAAAAATGTTTAGGATACATTAGCAACTGTTTTACGCTACGACAATACAGTATTAAATTTATGTTTTGATGAGCTAAAATTCAATACTGTGCAACACAGAATGCTGTTAAAAAAAATTTTTGTCACTTCATTTATTTATGAACACACAATTCTAACGTCTTGAGGTCTCTGAAGGAATAACAAAGTAACGTAGTGAATAAATTAAAGAGATCATGAACAGAAGAAACCAATGTTACCTGTAAATAAATAACTTTGCTGATATTTATAATTAAATTATCACTAATGACAACTGTTATTTGTCACCTATGAATTTGATTAGTATTTACTATTTACTGTAGACAACAGATTTCTAAGCAGTGGAATGTATACATTAACACTAAACAGGCCTATGTACAGCAGATTCCTGATTTCATGAAACGTCATAGTTCCCGGAAATCTTGTTAAATCTGAGTTCTTTAAATAGAGAACCCTCGGTCATGGTTCCCAAAAATATTGTCGTAAAATTGATGTTACGTAAAATCCAAGTTATTTCTGCTGTAAATAAAAGCACACTGGGATGTTTGTCATTACATGCAGCAGAATGATATGAACTGGCTGAAAATAAACACTAAAGGCATTTAAGAATGCTCACTTTAATCCTGAAACACCTATTCTTGTTCAATTCCATACCATTTCTTAAAATTAAGCTCACACTTTTTACAATTTCTGACAGTAACAAAAATTTTTTTATGTACTGTAAATATGGGCACTAAATATTTTGTGTAGTTAGATTAAAGTACAGGTATTACAACTAGATAAAATATAGAACTTAAGAAGCACAATAAAGCACTGAGAATGATTTATAAGGGGGGAGGGGGAGAGAGAGAGAGAGAGAGGGAGAGAGAGAGAGAGAGAGAGAGGAAGGAAAAAAAAAAACACTGCAACTGTACATACTAAAATTGAAGAAACACATGTACTAGCTGGGTACTGTGTAGCTTGATTTATAGTTACACGTGAGAAAGACAACACCATGCGTGGAAGCATGTTTCGCTGAGCACATCAGCTTCTTTGAGTGAAGAGAAGAGAAATAATGCATATGACTACTCTTTGTCTGCGGAGAAGTGTACATTATTTGACGAAACGTTGTAAAACGTGCTTCTATTTGTTGTCTCTTTCATATGTGTAACTATCAAGCTCCACGGTACCCTGCTAGTACTTGTGTTTCTTCAATTTTAATGTGTTAACAGCTGAGAGTGGTTAGCCATATAGAGAACTGAACCAAGAAGCAACAATTATCAACCTCAGCACTCACAAGGCCAGATGTCGTGGTATCTATTCTTGCTTTGGTTTTGAGCTTTCTTGGCCTCATCGAAGGAAAGGCCTGGTTTCTTGCGGTACAGCTGTTCAAACTGAGCTATCAATGCACCACTGGCCAGCCCATCTGCTAGGAGCAGCATGGACTCTGCCAGGAGGTCAGCATGATCTGCAGTGCTGCGGAGGTGAGGTAGGTCAGGTACATACTGATACGGTGGTTCCTCCTCTTCCTGTGGGGCTTCGTACACAGCTGCAAACAACCACCAACGCCTTACCCTTCCCATTTAAGATAAGACATTTCCCAACTTGTGAAAATATTGCATTGTCAGAAACAGCACAATACTTAGACATTTGCATTACAATACAACCCCATATATTACGCTTTCTAAGGGACAAATGAAAAATAGTGTAAATGAGGGGAAAGTGTAAATGGAGGGAAGAAACAAAAACTGTAATAAAACATCTAATTAAAAATGTTACAAGTTTATTCATTATTGCAGCACATATGTACATAATATGTGAGCTGAAATAAGTCTTTATAAGTCAAATATAGTCAATAGTCCAACAAAAATTTTTGTTTAGCATCAACATGTGTTGTTCGAGGGCACGTAAAACCAAATAAATAATAATAAAATACGTAATAACATACTACTAGGCATAGATTAAGAAAAGGCATGATTTATACTAACACTGATTAAATTGCCCTTCTGTTTTTAAAACTTTTTGTACACATACATAGGTACAGTCTTCAGTTTTCTCTCTATTGAAATTTCATCTGTCTAACAAGATATCAACATTTTATATGTAAGTGGCTGGGAAAATATTGTTAGCATCATAAAAAAAAGTGTAAATCAGAGGAAGCAAGTATCAACTTAAGTGTAAATGTCAGGAATTACAATATCAGTACATGACTGGATTCAGTTTCTTGGACGTACTCCATAGCAAATGGAATGACTGTCAAAGAAAACTAAACAAATAAAAGAAAACCATAAAATAAGCAGAGTATGCTTTAGTCAGCAAGATACATACACAACATGAAATTCCAAAATGGAATCGGGCCAGATAAAAAAAAAAAAAAAAAAAAAAAAAAAAAAAAAAAAAAAAAAAAAAAAAAAAAAAAAAAAAAAAAAAAAAAAAAAAAAAAAAAAAAAAAAAAAAAAAAAAAAAAAAAAAAAAAAAAAAAAAAAAAA